>JAQFXP010003298.1:0-12861 GCA_034693685.1 Belba bartosi | reverse complement strand
GATCTTAACTTAAATAAAATCAAAGTTTAAAAACTTTAACTTGATTATTATATACTTAATCTTGTAATTCTTAAACTTTGCAATGTGAATCAATTTAAGTTTAATCAATTTATTAAATTGATTAAATAATCTTGAGACTGTTTGTATTAATCTCCTCTCATGTAAATTTGTCACAACTTATTTGAATAATTTGTTTCTAACGCTGAACTACCATATATTATGTTGGCTCTATCACGTGAGAAAGTCATCTAGCAGTCATCCGAGAATTTCACTGTTTATAATTACTAATAAGATGTTATAAATTAAAATTATTAAACAAACTAGGTTAATTAATTGAGCAATGTACAATGATTTAACTTTTGTACAAAATTTCTTAAAATTTATTAAAATGTCATGGTAAGATTTATATATTATATATGACAACAAATAATTAATTAAATTTTGATTTAAGTTATTTTGTCGAATATTTAATTTAGAAATTGATTTATGACTAATCACTCGAACTATTTGTAAAAATAATTTTAAAATTTTGTTTTAAATAATTTCAATATTTTTCTATAAAATATTTTAATTTGACAAAATTATACTAAATTGGTGTCGATTGCAAAACTTTCATTATATACAACATATTTTATTAATTAAATATTAAAATCTAATCTAAAAAATAATAAATATTAAATTTTAATATAAAAACTAATTTAATAATATTGTTTTATTTCGTTTACAAATGGATTTTTATTTAATTAAATTTTATGTCAAATATTTATTGCATAAATAAAAATTGTTAAAAAGTTCTTATTTATGTCTATTTTTAATTTAAAAAAATAATGTTATAATTTAAATTTAATTCAATAATAAAAAAAATTATAACTATAAACTAGTAATTACGAAAATATTTGTTATACAATATAAATAATAAATGCATGCAAATATGGCTTTACTTATATCGAGTATATGCTTATATCCGATTTGTTTATATCCGAACTCTTTAACATTATAGACACATAAGAACCGCCGGTGCGAATAAAATTCTATTATTATATAGAGTTTTGCTTATAAGCGGGTTGCTTATCTCGGGAATAAATTGTATTAGTTTAAATATATTTAAACTAAATATTTAAAAATAATTTAGAAAATGGCTGTATATATGCAATATACTGGCCGTTTAATGTTAGAACATTACCGACAAATTGTTTTTGTATTTTATTTTAATAAACATTTAATAAACTAATAATTGGTTCAACCTCATTTTTCTCAATTTCAAAAATTTTTATACATTTTGTCTAAAAAAATCTAATCCCAAAATTTCTAAAAATAAAATAATGTTATAAAATATTTACTATATGTTTGTTTTATTAGTTTTAATTAAATTAAAATAATAATTGCAATCAGTATGCAATGATTGAACTAAACATCTTTACTTTAATACTACAGTCATTATAATTTTTTTAAACATGAATAAAAACTTTGCGATTTAACATTAAACATAATTTTTAAAGTCTTATTTTTGTAAGATAAATTTTAAAAAATTTAATTTTTTGTTGTAAATTCTTATATTTGTAAAAATTACATTTTAATTTTGAAAGAATAAATAATTAAATAATTAATTCAATTAAATCGAGTGTTTTAAAAATTTTATTTATGGTATAATAAAGAGACGCACATTTCAAAATTTTTTTATAAGAAGATAATAATTGCATAATATCAACAATGTTTAAATAAACAAGTGTAATATTTTAATTTTGCCTTTAGAAAAAATCCAATTAGCTATTGCTAAATAAAATTATTTTTAAATACTAACGGGAGTTAATTCAAATTGAGTTGTCGCTGATAAAGGTTTGCCTGCAAATAGCAAACGAAACATATAATTTTAAGTTAAACAAAATTATTAAATTAGATATTATATTGAAATTTAATATTTATTATTTTTTAGATTAGATTTTAATATTTAATTAATAAAATATTTTGTATATAAGTTATTGTTGAGACGAGTAGTTGAAGAGATCTCTAAAAATTAATGCCAAATTAATTGTATTGTTTCGTAAAATTAAGACCGAGAAGGGTGTCCAGATGGCAGTCCCATTACTATGGACCTACAAACGTCCAAAAATATAATATGCGCTGCAAAAGTCGGGAGCATCAAAAATATAAAATAAAATATATAATAAATTTAAAATATGCATTTTAAGGAAAAATATATCTTTCAGTTAAGTTTTGTAACATTTTAAAAAACAAAAAAAAATAAAAATATAAGTTACTGACAAATTTCGTATTTCCCCACATATAGCATCATACCGGTATAAGCGACAATGACCATTTTTGCTAAAATAACTTTAATATCTCTACCGGCATGTCGTTAAAAAACCAAGAAAATTTTTAATAAAAATATTTGTTTAATTAGTATTTACAATTAATTTCAGCAATAAATACAATGTTAATAACTGGATTAATTTTTATGCAATTTAGAATTAATTTTTGTCTAATTTTAATTTAAAATATTAAATTTTTTTATACAAATTTTCTTAATTTTCTTATTTTTCAATTAATTTATTTAATATTTATAATACATTCAATATAAAATATTTGATTTCTTATATAATTTAGTATATTTTAAACTTTACACAGCATTTAATTTTAATTTTATGGTTTTATGTATTTTTATTTTAAATTGATTTTTTGCGGGAATTAAACAACAAATTTTATGGCCGGTGCGAATGAAATAGGGAGTGACTGAGATACGAATGCATTGCAATTTTAATTGTTTTTTTGGAAATGCAATACTAGTTAAACAATATTAGTAATATATTATATTATATATATATATATATAATATTATATTACTCAAAGAATAATCAAAGATGTTTTGAACTTAGTGATCTATTTGGGTTTAAAGAAATTATCTATTGATTGACAATGAAATAATCAATTATGCAGAATCAAAACACGAATAGCTGCAAACAATTGACTCCTGATCTGTAATTTTCATTAAAACTCACCAAGTTTTGAGGAAAAGCTATCTTTATTTATGCAAATTAACTAAAAACACTAAAATATACTGTAAAAATAAAATTACTTAATCGCCTCCGATGGCAATTACTTGACCTTATATTTTAATTAATTAAAATTAATTGATTAAATATAATTAAGCCAAAACAACGAGAAATAAAACTTAAATATATTTGTGAGGATGTCATTAAATCTAAGACATTTTTAATTGATAATCAATTTTTGTTGAATTTTTGAAAAATATGTGGCAGGTTAAGTCGCATCAAGAGGGCCCAACTGTTAAACGCAAACATAAATACAAAAAATTACATTAACATGATATACAAAAAAAATACTTCCAAGTTTGCTTATGGTTGAGAGTTTGCTTGATTTCTTTTTAAATAATTATTTTATTAAAATTAAAATTTTTTAAATTAATGAATGATAGAAATGTTACAAAATTTATATTATTTCTAATTAACGGTTAATTTTATAAAAATATTTCAAGTATAAATTTAAATAAAACTCCCCAGTTAGTGGTCCAACTGTTAAATAAAAATTTATTTTAATACAAAATAAAACTATATTACTAAATTAGTTTTTGTATTCAAATTTAATATTTATTATTTTTTTAGATTATTTTTTTAGATTAGATTTTAATTATTAATTAATATTATATTATGTATATAATGAAAGTTTTGCAATTGTTATCACTTTAGTTTTGTTTTTTTTTCAAATGTTTTATAATATATTTAAAAAAATATTGTATTTATTTTTTAAAAAATCCTAAAATAGTGGTCAAAAATGGTTCGAGTGATTAGTCATAAATGCAATTCTAAATTAAATCTTCGAAAAAATAACTTCAATCAACATTCAATCAACTATTTAGTGTCATATATAATATATAAATCTTACCATGACAGTTTAAAAAATTTAAAAACGTTTGGTACAAAAGTTAAATCATTGTACATTGCGCAATTAATTAAACTAGTTTGCTTAACAATTTTAGTTTATAACATTTTTTTAGTAATTAATACTTATTTTCAATTTGATAATTATACCGAACTTGAGTTTGAAACTAACCAGGATCATTATCAAATGCCTGCGCTTACAATTTGTACCGAAAATAAAATTTCAAAAATTAAAACTTTTTTAAAAGTTTTAAACATAAGCAAACAAAATAACTTTAAACTTGATTTGGTATTTAAAAATAGGTAAATATTATTTTAATTAATTTTTTATAATTAAAAAAATTTAAACTTTAAATTTAATATTTAAAACTAAATCAAATAAAAATTTATATTCAAACTTGTACATTTAAGCTATTCAAGCAATTATTTTTAAAATGTTTTATATGTAATATAATGTTTAATTAAAAAACAAAATTTTTAATTTATTTCATATTTAGTTATAGCACTGAATTGTTATCATGATTTCCCATAATTCTTTTCGTTTTATTTTACAATTAATTTTTTAAATATTAATAAATTTATATTTTAAATTCTGAATGAGTTATTTTGTTGACTCACATTTCCACAACAAATATCTGTCTAAATATTTATAAGAATTGCTTTTTGACACATTAAAATTTTATTCAAGACAAGTTAATCGACAACTATAAAATGTTATTTTGTTTATAAAATAAAAGCTAAGAGAGCTAGAATAAAAATTTAATTTAAATACCCATAAGATTTTATTAAAATAATTTTAGTAAAAGTTTACTTAAAAATTTTACAGGAAAAATATAGTTTTTAATAAACTTTGTCATAGTTTTTTATTTAACATTAATTTAATGAATTAAAATATTAAATACTTTTACAGTAGTAAAAGTTCACCCAGCTAATACATTAATTTATTTAAAAAATGAAAAAGTAAAGTTTATATTTTAGCAACTCCGGTGTTGAGTATGAGTTAACGATGAGATAGAGCTTCGATTGAGTCTATACTCCAATTGATTGTAGTTTGGCTATCTAACCCCCCCCCCCGTGCTTTTAGTTCGGGTTTGATGAGTGCGTGTATTTCATTAGAGTCTATTCAGAACTCTGGTCACGTGAACTCAATTGAGTCACTTATTTCTCTTTCTGTAGCTCTAACTTGCCAATTTATATACAGTAATTTTATTTAATTAAAAATAATTTAAACTTTAATTAAAATTAAATTAGCTTTCAGTTAATGATTACTTTAATTGTTATTAATATTTATTTATTAATTGAAAGATTTGACACACAACTTAACTGCTTTTAACATACCATAACTTATAACTATTTCTATTAGGATATTACTAACTTTCTACTTGAACATTACTTGTTAGAATTTACTCTTATTCAGGGATTGTGAAGAGGGAGATCAGCCAAAAATCCCCCCCTAATTTTAAAAATTTGCATTTATCCCCCCCTAACATTTGGTCCGAGAAAAGATACCCCCCTCGAGATATTGCCGGCCGCCTTTGGCGGCCGGCAAATTTTTTGAGTTTTTTGCCCAAAATTAGGAAAATTTTCCTAAATTGGTGCTAAATCCGGTTTAAATTCAGTTAAATTAACTAAATTTAGTTTAAATTCAGTTTAAAATTCAGTTAAATTAAGTAAAATTTTATCACAAATATATAGGTCTTTTGAGCGTTTTTGGAAAAATTCCTCCCCTGATCCCCCCTGGATCGGCCGACCTTCTTAATCCTTGCTCTTATTCATTTATCTTTTCTTCCAATTAACTAAAGTTAGTTTTAATCAAATCTATTCGGTTGTCACTATAATATTTTTTCGAGGTTAAAATACTTGCTACTTACTTTTATTGTTTATTTAATAAGTAAAATAAACATATCTAAATTAGTCATTAGCAGGAATCGAGAAAGTCGGCCGTTTTAGGGGGACAAAAGTGGGATTTTTCTAAACATTTTGGCCAAAAACTTAGGGAGGGGATCAGGGGAGAGATTTTTCAAAATTAATCAAAAATCCCATATTGTTATTATGAAATTTTTTCTAATTTAACTGGATTTAAATAAAATTTAGTTAAATTAATTTGATTTAAACGAAATTTAACACCACTTTTGGGCAAAATCCAAATGCAGAAGGAGTAATTTTTGCGGACCAAATGCTAAGATGGGTTAAATTTAAATTTTTAAAATCAGAAAGGATTTTGCATAATCCCCCCTTTACGATCCATGATCATTACTAACTAATCACTCAGACATTAATTGTCAGAACATTTCTTGTCTAACTCCTAAGCTGTCAACTTTTCTCTTAATTAGTTCTAATCTAATCTGTATGCAAACTAATCTATTCGCGTGTAACTAATTAAGAAGATATTTTTTTATAGATTAAATAATTGCAACTTACTTTTACTCAGGCATTGTGAAGGGTTCCCAAAGTTAGACAAAATTTCCCCTGATTTTAAAAATTTGCATCTATTTTCCTTTAGCATTTGGTTCGAGAAAAGTTACTCCGTCTATTTTTTTGCTGGCCGCCTTTGGCGCGCGGCAAATTTTGAGTTTATTTGGGGTAAATTAGGAAAATTTTTATAAATTGTTATTAAATCCAGTTTAAATCAAATTTAATAAAACAAAATTTTATTATAAATATTAATATATAGGTGATAGGCGTTTTTTTTTAAAAATCTCTCCCCTGATATCTTTGGATTGACCGACCTTTACAATTTCTGATTTTACTGTTTATTTAACAAGTAAAAAGGCATATGTAAATATAATTATTACTTAGAAGATAGACTTTATAGTTATAAGCAGAGCCGAATGCATCTCAAAGTTCAAAAAAGTTAATTAACACTTTATACCATTTGCTATGCTTGCAAAAACAGTATATCTGCAGTGGCCCTCAGATTATTCCAGGGGCCACTGCAGATATACTGTTTTTGTATGCATAGCAAATAATATAAAGTGTCAATTAACTTTTTTGAACTATGAGTTGCATTCGGCTCTGGTTATAAGATATATTTTATTTCTATAAAGATAGAATTATTTATAAATTTTTTAATCGGTTTTATCACTCCAATATAGTTTGTTAAATATTTTTGTTTTAATTTAAATTTTAAATATAAACATAATTAAAGTATAAAACTACATTATTAAAGTAATAAAAAGTATAAATTACTTGTTGAATAAAATTTGGTTTTATCTAGTTTATATTTTGAAAGTACTTGCGTTTATATTGATATTAATTTTGCTTAATTACTTATATTTAAAATTAAAAAATTTTCTAAAACATACAAAATTAATATAGACACAAGTAAGTTTAAAATCAAAATTAGAAATACTGTACATAGAATTTAATGTTTAGTATTAATTCAGCTCATAATCAATTTAATGCGAATCAGATTAGGAAAAATATATACTTTAAAAATTAAGAAATATTTAATATTTTAAATATTAATCAAAATATTTAAATCAATACCTACTTAAGAAAAATTAAAATATAATTTTCGTTAAATCTGTAAAAATATTTTTATTTAAATTGTTTTAAATACAATTTATATTAACATTTTATATAGATATTTGTGCTTGGTTGGCAAAATATCAAATAATTATTTTTAAATTTGTTTTCAGTAAAATTTCAACAAGAACTATTAAACCAGAATACAGAAATTTAAGCATGGATAAACTAATGGATTTAATTTATGAAAATAAAGGACTTCTAAATTGTCATGCTAATGTAAATGTAAAAAATAGTTATAAACAAAAAGTGTTTGAAAACTGTAGCGAAGAAATGGAAATAATTGAAAGCATTTACGGAAAATATTTCGGCAAATGTTGGACTTATTTCAGTTCAACGAAACAAAACAATAAATCATTTAATTCAAGCGAATATCTGATGAGACCTTTTAGAGACGAAAAAAATTTCGATTTCATTGAAATTAAAGTTTTGAAAGAAAATGTGTTTCCATTCGAACCAATTCTCAAAACACTAAATTTTATTAATCATGCTAATTACCCAACAAACAGCATAATTGATAAAACCTTATTATACTTAAGAAGTTTACCAATAAAACTATTTTATACTTTGCATCACAAAAATAAGTCAATTATTATGGAAAGGAATTTAGTTATGGAATTGTTTGAAAACCGAAACAATATTTTAATTGAATTTCGTAAAACTGTTGTCAAATATTTGTCGAATCCATATATGAGTGAATGCATTGAAGACGAGAGTAAGTCTAAACATATTTTAGTTTATGATTAAAAATAATTTATTTATTTAATATTTTTATAGATTTTTATATTTCACAAAAATCTTGTCTTAATGAATGCATTAAAAATATTTATTTAAAACTATTTGAATGTCAACCAGATCCATTTATTACACAAAATAATATTTTATTTTATTTAAATAATAAAGATAAAAATACATTTTGTTCGCTAAACAAGACAATCAATAATAAAAATAACAATTGTAATAAAATTTGTAAACCAAATTGTTATCAAGAGTATTTTGAGTTTGTAATACAAACATCTATAAACGATAGTTATGAAAATTTTTATGACTATAATAGTGTCAATATAACATTGCCGAGAATTCAGCAACTTCAATTTCGAGCATTGAATTCACCGATTTTTAAATACACATTACATCCGAAAAACAATTTAGTACTTCTCGTATCAAATATTGGAGGTTTGGTCGCTTTATGGACCGGTTTAGCCGTTATTGATATGAGTGGATTAATATATAAACTAATTCAACTTGTTAAAATATTTCTGTTGAAATATTTAAAACTTGAACTTTTTAAACAATTTTTTCTTTACTACTTTGAAGTTCAAATATATTACAAAATTATTTTAAATTTACAATATATTATACATCTGCTTGATACAATACCTGTTAGAAAACTATTAATCATGGCAATATCTCCAATACTTGTTTATCAAATGTTTGAAATAATAAATACTTATCTTAAATACGAAACCAACACTTATGTAGAAATGGAATTACATTACATTGGTGATAAAATAAATATAAATAATTTGCCAGCTTTCACCATTTGTATAGGTATTGTTTTTTATTTATCTTTATTTAATTATTAATTTTAACATAATACTTTATTTTATTTTTAAGTTTAATTATAAATTTTAAAATATTATATTATATTAATTTAATTTAATTTTTTAAGATAATAAATTTCGCGATTTATATCCACCTTGGGAAAATAATTTATCAACTAGTCTTGATTATTTTATTAAAAGATTTTCTGCTCAGAATAATATTACAATTCAAACAAAAAATAGAGTATTGAGAAAAAAAATTAAATTTATATTATATTTTGTTTATGATGCAGATATGTTTAATCTTATTAAAAAATATACCAAGAGAGAGTATTTTAAATTAAAAAATTTTATTCAGTTATATCTTGATCACGAAAATAAAAGCGAACTTATAACAAATCATAGAATTTATTCGAATTATTCCGGGCCTATAGGACTCAAGTTTTTACAAAACGAATTATATTTTAACAGAGAAAACTTTATTGCTAAATTTTATGTATACAATAAGACAAATAATAAAACGATAATAAACACCAAATATACAACTGAAATAGCTAGTTTGTCTTTATTAGGCAAATGTTTTACTTTATTACTAAATTCAAGTTTATTTAATAGTGATAATCAATACATTAAGCAAGATGATTATTTATTTGAAGTAGAACTGGTTTTAATACAATTTTATTTAAAATACCGAATATACGTTCACTCTTTGAAAGCAATGCCTTCTTTGGCTTTTATGACTCAATTTGACGATTATTCGCATTTAATTGAATACAAATTAACAAAATTGGAATTTCCGTATAAAACAAATTGCTTAAACTATAGGTAAATGAAATTTAAAATAATTAATATAATATTTAAAAAATGTTGATTTTAAAAAATAATTAATACGCTATATATTATTTGTAACATTAAATTAAAACATTATATTATTTAACTATAAAAAATAACTTGTTAATAAAAACATTGTTAGAAACCCTGTTAAAATCAAAATAAAAAATAAATTTAACAATTTACCAAACCTGAATATATTAACCGGGTGATAATCAACTTTTGCGAAATGATTGAGTTTAGAAAACTGTAACTCAGACTTAAATATTTGAAACAAACAATATATTGATTTGAAGATCACTTATTTGACTATCATTTTTAAAAACTTTGTTTATTTTCCATTAAAATTGAATTAATTATGACAAAAAAACAAGAGATATTGGGCAAACGCATTGTGACATTCTTTACCAGTATTATCAAAACTTTGAATAAACTATAACTAAAGTCAATATAAATGTTGTCAAAATGACTTTTCATAGCGACCGCAAAAGAATTAGAAAATGTGCCGAAAACAAAACTCTGATTGTTGTTCATTGATTGTAATTCATTAAATACTTAATATATTTTTATTTTACATAAATTTTTAACAAAATTAATTAATTTAATTATACGTAAAATATAAATAAATGTCTTGCAAAACTTGATTATCACCCCGTTAATAAGAAAATAAACACTCCTGTTTTGCTTAATGTTGTTTATTTTAATTATAGCTTTATTTAAAATGCGGCGTTAATTATGCAAATAACTGAAATATGTTCTAAATTAGTAAAATTATTAATTAAATATTATTATTTAAAATTATATTTTCATATTAAAAAGTATAGTTTAGGATCAACAATAAAATAATAAAATTTATTTATTTTTTATAACTTATTTTGTTTGCATTGAATTTAAAACAAATTACGTGATTAACGTGTTATTCAATTTTTAAATTTATGTCTATATATTAATTTTTTTTTAATTTGATTATTTTTAGTAACATGCTCGTACAGTATTTACCTTTATGCTTAACGCCCCTTATTCATTATAAGTTTTAATAAAATCACCAAGTATTTTTAAGAATTGACCAAGTTTATTAGTAAAAATATATATTGTTTTAGGAATAAATATTTTTTTTAATTTATAAAATATTTTTTTAGTAAAAATTTATTCATAAAAACTCAATCGATGTGTTTAAATGAGTGCTATATTGAAAAATATTTGAAAAATCTGAGTTGTATTCCACAAACAAATCATTTGAATGTTATTGTAATCAACTATTTGGAAAAAATTCAACCAGTCAAATTTTGTTCAAATATTAATCAAGATTATATCAAACAAATAAATTTTATTCTGTTAAAAAAATGCGCTGAAATTTGTCCAGATGATTGTGATGATAGTATTTTTATTAAAAAGTCTTTACAATTAAAATTTCATTTTATGAAACGTTTTGTTGGTATTAAATATTTCGACAAACAATTTGTACATTTTATATTTTCGCCGTATATGCAATTGTTTGGACTAATAATTGGTTTAATAAATATATATAATTTTTGGCATGGTCATTCAATTTTAAATATTTCACAAATTATTTTTAAATTTATTATAATTAAATTAAAATTAAGAATAATTTTTATGAAAATTTTTAAATTTATTAATTTTAATTTAATTTATAATAAATTTATAAAATTTAAAAAATTTGTAAATTACACTTCTAAAGATATAATTAAAGTGAGAATAAAACAAATAAATAATAATAATTATATTAATAAAATAATTTTATTTATACAAATTTTTTAGATAACATTAAGCGTTGTTTTAAATATTTATTTAATTTACTGCTTATATGGACTGACTTTGAGTTACTTTGAATACAACGTCAAACTGCAGATACATATAACGAATGACTATTTGTCTCAAGAAATACCTGACATTGAGATTGGATTTTCAATATATTGGGATCAAATTGAACAAAATTCTATTAAAATAAATTTTACAAAATATTGTCTAAATAATCAAGATCATACTGTATACGATCCTAATAACAAAAACTACAAAAAACTTTTTGATTGTATTGAAACAAATGGTATAACAAATAAAGAATTAAAAGAAAATTCGATTTTTGAAATAAAACAAAATTTGTTTGGATTTGAGTTTTACGAATCGGAAAAAGTATTTGATTTCAACTTAACCGCAAATCTACTAAATATTTCTAAAAGTTTATATCAAAATATTAAAACAAAAAGCAATTTTTTGGGTCAATTTGGTAAAAAATATAATTAATTTATTATGTTTTTAAAACTAATACAAAAATATTTCTATATTTAAAACAATTTATATGTAATGTAAAACTATTTGCAGACAAATTGTATTAAAAATAGAAATATAAATATATTATTTTGGATTAATGTTAAAAATCTTCCACCTTACTTTATACAGAAATATTGAAAACATATTTAATAAAATTTAAAAATTTGGAGCAAGACAAAACCCAAATAACAATTAAAGATCGAAATCAATTTAAACCGTTTTTATCACTTTATTTCAATTTAAGCTTTATTTTTGAGAAAACAGAACCAATTTATAATGATTTAAAAAATATCATGTTAACATTTCCTTTTAATGATATTAGTACGATATCACAGATTGATTTGGAATTGATAAATACTGTGTCTATCAGTAAATTAATTAAACAATATTTGGGACATCCGTACGGAAACTGCAGTCACTATACAGATGATGACAAAACGCCATTTGCATCTAGATCATTTAAAGATTGTATGAATAAATGTCGATTTATTAAATACTTTAAACAATTTAAATGTTACCCGATGTTTTACTTTTGGCGCAAAGGTCTATTTTTTGCCCCGCTAAATATTAATATAAATGACCGCAATTTGATTTGTCGACAAAACATAAATCGATTCAATCATTTGATTGAAAACTATTGTTATAATATTTGTCCGATTGATTGTATTAATGTTGACTACAATTACATTACAACTAAATTTTTTGATCGACAATTAGATTTCAATATAACAAAAAAAGTGTCGATATATTGGAACTTAAATCAGCCAATCATT
>JAQFXP010003297.1:0-12863 GCA_034693685.1 Belba bartosi | reverse complement strand
TGGTCGAACTGCCGAACCTTTTCTATTGTCTATTATTGTGATTCTGGTAACAGTTGCGTCAGTTCTCTACTCTATATCAGTTGAGAACCTATTTGTGCTCAATATGAGTGTAAGAGATGCGAAATAATACGTCGATAGAGTAGTCGAGAGTAGACTAAAGTAGAGTAGAGAGGGTCGAGTGGAAAGGGATGGCAGAGAGTTAGAGAGCACCGGGAGAAGTGTGTTGCCATAGCAATGGTATGACACGTGTATTTCGTTCACTTTGTCTGTGTTTTGACAAGATTTCAATTAAGATCTGATGATTTAATAGGAGCTCACACAGGCATATAGGCATAGCAGAGACACAGGCAGTGTACACAGGCATCAAATAAACTCATATACAATACTTTAGCCACAGAGCCGACAGAACCAACAGAAGACAAGCTGTTGTGCGCCGACAACAACGGAAATCACAACACTTTAACTTCTCCTCTCCTCTCCTCAGCCACTCTTTGCTTCTCCGATCTTCTTGTGCTTAGAACCCGGTTTTCAATAGATTTTAATATAGCTCTCAATATAATTGCAAATATTTTCTTTTTATATTGAAATCACTATTAAGTCGTTTACTTATTCAGAGTTTGAATGACTAATCAATGCCTTTAGCTTTGATTTATTTTTTTCGTTATCCAAATTAAAATTTTAATAATAATTATAATAATTGAATTAATTTATGTAATGTTTGTAATACCAGACTAGTAGCATGTTGTATTTGCTAATTTTTAATTAAATGTTTATATAATATGAGTTTAATTATTGTGGACAAGCCATCTAACAAACATTTTGATTATTTGGCATTTGTTTTATACGGATTAATCTTAATTGTCAATAAAGTAATAAAAAGAAATGTGGGTTAGGTTAGATTGGCTGAGTCAGGAGGGGGTATAGGGGAGAGTAAATGGCAAACATTCTGCCCGTTAATTTTTCATGGTAACCATATTAAACTAAATTTAGTCCCAAATTAAAAAAATCTATAATTTTGACCGAAAACCTCAAAACATAAAGTGTCTACCTACTTTCCTACTATGCAAGCCAAAACTCACATGGTACTTTGGCTAACTCTGACTAAAGTCATTAATTCTAACAAAACTGTATAAAAGCTTTAAAAGGCATTTATTAGCATTTTTAGTAAATTTCATCTAGATATAAGATCTCATAAGAATATCGTGACCTTAATTGATGATAAGAGAGAGAACTTTCAATAAACAATATTCTTGATTAAGTGCACAATATATTTATATACTATGTCTGCAGTCTATCAGTCAATTTGACAATTTCTTCTAATAATAAAAGCTTTTCTATTGAATCGAAAACTACTCGTATTTGTTATGCAACCAAAGAAAGGAAAAATGAAAGTCTTTTATAAATATTATTTCAATGATATAATTAAATGATATGAAAAGATCAAAATATATGGAATTGCTTTTGCTTTGCCTTTAAGCCGATTAAACTTAAAACATAAATAAAGCGAATATTTAAGTTATATATAAACCAATAATTCAGTTCTCGACCTGAAAACTAAAACTCTTTACATAGAGAAGAGTATAGAATAGTATAGACACTATTAGACAGTACTGTATATCATATACAGTATGCGTTCAAATTCAATAGAACTAAGAGCTAAGAGTGCGAAACAGTGGCAAAGAGTGCCAAAGAGTGGCAAAACAGTTAATTCTGAGTCAATCGCTCCATACTATGCCTCTAATCCCGATATCTTTGTATTGCAGGCAAACTATCAATTATTTTATTGGAGAATATATTCACATTAAAAGTGAGTCAACCAGAGTGTGAATCAGTTCGAGAGAGACAGACAGACAGACAGACACAGAGACATAGACTGAGAGACAGCAATGGATATGAAATCTTCGGCTCCGATCATAGCTCAGAGACAACCACTTACTCCCATGACTGCCAATAATCTGCCCGAGTGTGCCGCCTGTCATAAGCCCATACGGGAACGGTATCTCCTCAAAGCTCTCGACCAGCTCTGGCACGAAGACTGTCTCAAGTGTGCCTGTTGCGACTGTCGGCTCGGGGAGGTCGGCTCCACCCTCTTCACCAAAGCTAACCTCATTCTGTGTAAACGGGATTATCTCAGGTATGGCCGCACCGGTACATTACCACATAATCTGTATACGCATACAATCATACAATGAGACGAGCGCTCAGTTAGCAAACGGTCAACACATCAACACATCAACACATGGACACAATTCAAAGTTTTCTATTTTGGAATTTATTTGTTTAATTCGTAATCTATTTACTACTCTAATAGGTTATTCGGAACGACAGGTCTGTGCTCTGCGTGTAATAAAACAATCCCTGCCTTCGAAATGGTAATGAGGGTTCGCGGCGGACATGTCTATCATTGTGAGTGAAAAGCATTTTTTCGATTCGATTCGATTCGATTTCAGTAATTATTTTTCTCCTTCTTTTCTCTCCTTCTCTCCCCCTCTCTCCCCTTCTCTCTCCCTCTCTCTCCCTCTCTCTCTCTCTCTCCTTCGATATCCCAATATATCTAATGTTGTGTTAATTTATTTTCTCTTTTAGTGGAATGCTTTCAATGCAATCAATGTAGCCATCGGTAAGTGCTCTCTCACTGTGTGTTTGTGCTCTCCCTTGTAATGCACTTCAAAAATCAATTAAAAAAATTAATTAATTTTCTATTTCCAAAATAGAAGTAATTATTTGTTGCCCTTAATGTTAATCACTATTAAACTATTTAATTGAATATTCATTTTTTCTCTCTCTTCTATCGTCTCTTTTTTAATACTAATTTCTTTTTTGCTGCAAATTATTCTCATTTTAATTACATTTAGCGACTATTGAATTATAAAACACTTTTATTTCTCCCTTTCAATGGAGAAACTTATTATTGAACGCTTGAGTAGAGATAGAAAATATTTAATTAAAGTTTTTTTTGTATGTTTTGTTTAAATAATAAATATATTTATTTAATATATATATACGACGACGTATAGTGTTAGGAATGACAGAATAACACTAATTAATGTCATAAAAAACTTATTAAATAATTTTTTCTTAGAACCAAAAAATAATTAAGTTTTCATTGAATACTTAAACAAGTAATACGAATGCTCTAATGCCCTTGCACAGTTTTTGCATTGGCGATCGGTTCTATCTATACGACAACCGAATACTATGCGAATACGATTATGAAGAGCTGATTATGTTCGGCGGAACCGCTTATAACAGCTTAGATCGGCTCAAAAAACAAACCGAATCCCTGGCGTCGCCACCGCATAACCGACAGCCGGCGGACGACGCGTCCAGTGGTTATGGTAGTCCCGATTCGCTCTTGAGTGATGGCAAGTAGCTCTTCCATCAACTCTCTCTAACTCTCTATCTCTGATACACTGAAAAATTCAAAACACTTTTTAATTCCATAATATTCTGATTCAATCATTGGTGCAATTGTTGACTATAAAGGAGCCAGAAATATGAAACTAACTAGATGCACTGCAAATGTAAATATGTATAATAAGAGGCCTAACGATCCCCGGAAACCACTCGTCAAACTTGAGAAAAAGTAATCTTAATATAAATATTATAATAAATGTAAACAATTTATTTCGACTTTTATTATAATTATAATTAATATTATTATTACTGTATTATTATTATTATTATTATTATTATTGTATAATTTTTCATCCGTTCAATAAAAATTCAATTCAATTCAATTCAATACTCAATTCAAAACTGCATTTTATATTTTATTTATAGATTCTTACATTGATTGCACTTGAATATTTGTTTGTTTTTGTCATATATCTATTTTTAAAAAATTTAACTGGTATTAACTTAGACATTTATTTAATTGCTTATTTTATTTTTTTAGAGCAAAATATTAAAGTTATACTGTTTAAATAATTTAGTTTGCTTAGAATATTACATTGTTTATGTGATTTTTGTTATTTTAAACTAAACTAATTAACTCAAATATTGCTGATTAGTAAAAGCTATATTAAAAGTTGTTTTTTCAAAACTCATTTTTAAAAATAAAAATTCTAAACAATAAAATTTATATATAACTATTTTTTAGTTTGTATTTTTTATTAAAATATTTCTGATAAAAATATATATTAAAATTTATGAAAAATAAAATAACTTAAAAATAGCATTTATAGAGAAATTTAAATTAATTGAAAACAGTTTCAAAATTGAAAGCATACTTTTGACTGAAGTTTACATTTTTAAAAATCCAATATATTCTATGTTTCTAAAGTGTATTAAGTGCTAAGAATATAATATTGAGATATAGTATAAGTTAAGTGACACTAAATAACAAATCTTTCAGAAAAATCAAAATATATGCAAATAGAGAACAGACGCATAACTTATAAGTTTATAACTTTGCAAAACACTTCTTAATATAAATAAATATTCTGTAGAGCTTTGCGTTTGAGTTAAATAACTATTATAATAAATATTAGTATTTAGCGCTCATATAAATAATTTGTTTTACATCTACTGTTGTTCTGTATTCTGCGCTGTTTTGCATATTATTTTAGACCAAATTCTCGCCAAATATATTCCCGATTAATCATAAGCTTTTGATTTTATAAAACTAAATATTATTTATAAACAACTTATATTCTCTTTAATTTTAATAAATATTATTCCTGTACTTATGGTAAAAATCTACACGATACAAATTTGAATATTAAAAATAATAATGATAAAATTTGCTGTACTTATTTTTATTATAATGCAAATTAGTTTAATTAAAAATAAAGATTAATTTAATTAGTTTACAATACATTAACATTATTAGAAATTTGCAAATAAAACAAATTAAATATACATTTTTATTTTCTTACTTTAGTTTTAATTTAAATTAATTTTTTAAGACATAAAAATATTTTTAATATATTTAAATAAATTACTATTTATTCTCTAATGTAACAAGAGAAAATTTAATTATAAACTGAAAGAATATCTGTAAAGAATAAATAAATAAAATTTAATAAATATATTACAATAAAAGAATTTATCAAATTTTAAAAATACTTAACCTTTTATTCCATCACTAAAATTAATTTATTACTCTATTTGGAAGCAATTTGTTTTTGACTCTTTCGTCGGTTTATTGCACTTTAGAAGATTACATAAACTTTTGGCTAAAAAATATTTAAAATTAATTAATTTATTGAACCAATAATTTTAAACAGAGATGTGCAGAGAATTCTTGACAAGGAATGGAAGGAATGGCAACTACTGTACAAAGATTACTAAATATAAGAAAAAATATTTTATATGTCAGTCAATATAAATAAATAAAATTTTATCCAAAAAAATACATTAAATTTAGTTATTGTTGCAAAATTAATTTGAAACGATTTTTGATAAATAATATATTGCAAAATTTTTAATGTTTTTATTATTATAAAAATTATTATTATTTTAATCATTTTAGATTTTATTAAAAAATAAATGTACAAGTAGAATTACATTGCTAAAAATATTTTGTGCAAACTTATTAATAAAATTTTTATTAAATAAAAAGGAATTAGATTTATATAAGCAATGTTAAAAAATAAAAGAATATATTATATTATGTAAATTAAATGTTAAAATATTAAACTTTATATAAAGGTATATAAAACATAAATATAAATTGAAATAATTAATTTACTGCATATTTATATGTAAATACAACTTGCTAATAATGTTTGCTAACATACAATATTAATGTTAAAATTTTAATATTTTATAAATTTGCTTCAATTATTAAAAAGTGATTATTTAACTATAATTAATTAAAATATAAAAAATTAAAAAATTATCTTGAACAAAATGTGGCACTGCTGGCCCACCCCTTCCTCTAACCTATCTCTGAATTTCAATGTTTGTTATGAAAGTATAAAAATATAAATTTCTGCTCTCAATGAATGTGTCAACCGATGCATGAAATCTAATTTATTTGAATTTATTTACGTTAGAACTAATAATTCAAAAGCAAATATTATAAATCAATAATTTTCATTAAAAAACCTTTTATTAATAGACAGAATATTCTGTGAATCCATTAAAACGAATGAATAGAACCGAATCAATAAAGACTAACAATTATTAAATAAAATTATACAATAAATAATAAAATAATGTCTTTCTCTTCAATCATAAATTTTATAATTATTTTAATGTTGATAAATGACATAAACTAATGAATTTATATAATATTAAAAATCTTTTTATTTATTTTGTTTAAATAAAAATTTTAAATTAAAGTCAAATATTTTATTAATTTAATATTAAAATATTTTTGAATCTATTCTTTTAAAAAAATATTTATTTATATCACGCATTAGAAAAGTATTAATTTTTGTTTTTAATTATGTGCATAAAAATGCTTTTTTAAGCTAAAAATTTGTTCTTTAGATAATTTAGTTCTCTATTCTTGAGCTGTTTTTAGGTTAAAAGTAACTAAAAGTTTAATTTTCTTCTCTAAGAGCAAAAAAAGAGGAAAAAAAGAAATTTAATTTTGGTTCGACTGACTCTAACTATTGCCTAAACGTTTGAATCATTAAATTTTAATCTAATTGTTTTGAAGTGATGAACAAACTGAAGCTTACATTCAATTCAATGAATAGCGACTAACACAACAAAAACAGTCTTAAAAAGATAAAATGATAACAAAATTGGATAACAAAACAAAAAATTGGAAAAAAGTCTTTTTTGAGAAATAGCAAAAAAAAGAGAGAAAATATCAAAATCGAAATACAAGTGAAGCCTATTTTGTATTACGAGTTACAAATCCATGAAAATATAGCACAAAATAGCAGTCGAATAAAAAAATCAAAAATCTTTGAGCAAAAGCTTTTAAATGCAATCAATTTCTTTGAGCGAAAAAAGTTATTGCGTAAGCGTTCTCTCTCTCTCTCTCTCTCTCTCTCTCTCTCTCTCTCTCTCTCTCTCCTGCTCTCTCTCTCTCTCTCCTGCTCTCTCTCTCTCTCTCTCTCTTGCTCTTTCTCTCTCCCGTGCTCTCTCTCTCCTCTGCTCTCTCTCTCTCCCCTGCTATCTCTATCCCCTGCTCTCTCTCTCTCTCCTTTTCTCTCTCTCTCTCATTCACTCGTTCACTCACTCCCTCTAAACCATTTGAGTTTCAATTCAATAGTAATTTTTTGCGATATTTTTTATTGGAGACAAACTTATTTCGCTTACGATATATAAAAGTTTCGACCATTCGCTGCCTTAACTCTATTCGATCGCTTGATTATTGACAAAAATTTCTATTCGATTGTAAAATAAAAATTGTATTTCGAATCAATGATATATAAAATTGTTAGCCGTTTAACAAGCGATGGCGACAGTGAGAGAAGCACTGCTTGTTTTGCACTCAAAGCTATTTTAAATTACTTTAATACCGCTATTCGATGTAACTAATAATTTTAAATTCGGGCTTTTTATATATATTTTCAATTATTTAAATTTGTTTTTTTATATTTTTACTTTGTTCAATTTGTTTTATTTTATGTATTATTTTGTTTTTATTGAATTATTTATTTTAAACAAAGTTGCAAATTCAAATTTATACATCGTACATGCTTTTATTATAATTTTATTCTAACATTTAATAAAAGTGCTGTTCTATCAAATAAATTAAATTAGGATGTTGTATCACAAAATAATCTTTTATATTGCTAATATAATGTTTAAAAAAATTAAATATTTTTTATTTAAATAGAATTAAATTTAAATTAATTTAAAAAAATTATTTTTAATTTGTATCCAAAAACTTCAAAACCAAAAAAAATTGTCGCTAGTTTGATTCTAAGCTCTAAAGCTAAATATCTGAAGCATACCCTTATTAGACCAAGCGTGCAGATTTTTAATTTAATAGTCTTTTATTAAAATTAAATCGATAATTGGAGAAAATATTTTTAAAATATTTTTTTTTATTCAATGCCTTTGAATTTGCATTATTTTGATTGATATATATTTTTAATGAGAAAAAAATTTAATGAAAAAATTATATTAAAAATTTTAATCTCGAGCTAATATAAAAACTAATACTTCATATATAAAAACCCATATATTGTGTACTATTAATGAAAACACTTTGCAATGAAATTTTCTCACAAAACACTTTACGGCCCGAAAAAAAAGTAAATTAAATTCCGTCGAAATATATTATATATTGAGTTAATAATGAAAATCTATTTTTATTATTAACCAAAAAAGAAATCTCATTTATTTTGATAATGAATGCAAATGAAATGAAATGAAAACATTTTAGGGAAAAAAAGTTTACACAATCACACATTGCATTGGATTTCAATCAATTGAATACATAGTATATATACAATATATAATATATACAGTATATAAGCATTGCTTTTGAAGCGTTATTTTTAAAAACTGAGTTTATTATTATTTTTGAATAAAAAAAGCAAATATTAGAAAACACAAAGAGCTGAGAGAAGAGAGAACTGAACGCATATTAAAATTGTGACGAATATAGATGAATACATTTGAATATATACAGTATTTATTATATAATATCTGAGGCATTCATATTGATATGATTTGAACGCGGCTTTCGGTTTATTATTTGAACGTCAGTTGGCTTTCCTCTAAACCATTCATTCAAAAGAGAAAATCTTTTGCAAATATTATTTTTATTGGAATATTAGCTGAAAAGGAGTGTAAAAAAGTTTTTAATTTATTTTTCTCGACTTATGCGTTAATATTTTATTATTAAATATAATGAAAAACAAACCTTTCATTAAAATTTCATCAAATATTAATAAAAGCGATTTGTGTTTCGCTACAAAAATTAATTTTGAAAATTGAAAAAGATTATTTTTATATAATATAAAATATACAGTATTTGAAAACCTATGTATTTAGTAGTTCTCTGCAAATCTGACTTTTATTCAATAGCAGTGGCGTTGCTCTTGAAAACTGAATTTTTTGCATTAAATTATGTCTTTTCAGTCAAGATATCCGTTTAATTGAAAATTTTGTGAAAACACTGTAATTTAAGCCTATAATTGAAGTTTTAAAAATAGATTTTCAAATCAAGTTTTAACGCATTTTCTCGAATCAAACTAATCTGAAAACCATTTTTTATGTAAATATCGTTTAAGTGCTAAAGACGTCACTGAAGTGACCAAATGGTGTGTATATAAAGCCATTGGCATAAGTGGCATAAGATGTGTGCGAAAGGATAGATAAGTGCAAAACAGCAAAACATTGTTAATGAGGCCATTCGGAGTCGCTTTCGGTCAAACATTGTATAACAGACTAAATGCACTTTTGGGACTGCAATGCCATTTGCAGTGTATGTACGGATCCTAACATACAGTATAAGTCGCTCTAAACTGAAAAATCTTTCAAAACATTACACCAATACTTGTACTCAGATTCACATAACATAATAGTAATAGTCTGACAATAGACTACAGACAGACCTGTTATACAGAGTACAGACAGAGTATAAATGATCAACAAATTATCGAATTGGCATGTTTGGTTTGGCACTAAAGGTTTGTTTGGCTAAGCAATAGTCGATTTGTTGCAAATTGTTGAGAGAGAGAGGAAGAGAGAGAGAACAGGAGAGGGAGAGAGAGAGAACGGAATGAACCGAAAACTCATTTATTGGCTCATTATATGATATTTCATATAAAACACATAAAAATAGAGATTACAAGTGCTTTACTGATGTACTTAAAGTTACTTTTTTTGGTTCAATAATTCATTTGATATTATTGTCGATTCTAGAAAAAGTACTTTTGAACTAATAATTATATAATAGATTAGATTTTTGATTGTATTTCTGGTAATATTATTATTTTATTTTACAAATTTCAATCAGATTTGATGTAAATAAAATATTCTAAAAACTAATTTTATTGAGTTATTAAATATTAAAATAAAAGTTAATATAATTTATGGATTTTTAGATATTCTAACATTTTCTTATTTCCATTGAATTAATTGACTTTATTCTGAATTTTAAATCTAAACTCATATCAAAGCTAAAAATATTAGACTTTAATGATTAGACAGTATTTGGACTCAATTTGTTGGAAAGTATAGCAATAGATAAAAAACTTTATATATTCTCTGCGAGTCTTAAATCGATTTAAGTTTATTGTTATTGACAACGATTTTAATCCCGAATTTTCAATTCATGCCATAAAACCATTGAATTGTATTAACTTTTCAACTCTAGTCACAACATTTCGACATAAAGAATGGGCTTATTTCGATTGAAATGACCCCAACTATCAAAGACGGACTCATTTTCGGATCAAAAATTCGAAACAAGAAAAAGTTTTTATATATTTTATTGCATTATATAATATATACAAATAAATGCATATATAGAGCAAATAAACTGATTATTGATATAAAAAAGTTTTAGCATTTTGGGTGTCTTTACTCCACCCAAATATGAAAGGCCTTATTGCAGAGATCGTGAGAAGCATTAGTGTTCACTCATATGGTTGGGCATAGGAGGCAATGGAGGCATTGGAGGCACTGCAGGCCGAGGAGGCATAGGAGACAATCTGATAATGGCATTTACCAAACCTAAAGTGAAGCGATCGAATAAATACAGAGCACAGACAGACAGAGAGAAAGAGAGACAGAGAGACAGTGATCAGCTGTGATGAGGTTTCAACCTGCTTGCTTTTAAGCTTATCATTTGAGGCAGTTTTGCGTTTAATATCTATACATACATTACATTACATTACTGTATATTATATACATTTAGGTTTACTCAGCGCTAGCACTGTATGTAATGTTCGGTCAATTTATGTAATTTATATATCAAAAGCATTACTTAAATTTTGAGCTCAAATGAAACTCAACTCAAATAAGAGCGAAAGAGCACTCATTCTAATAGGAATCGAGATTTCTCTCCACCCAAACATCAAACACTATGAATAGAAATTAAGGAATTCTTTTGTGAATTTTATTTAATTTAATGGAAAATAATTAGCTTTTGAGTAGAATATAGTCGAAAGAAAAAAGCAATTTTATATCTATATATAGATTTAATTTAATGTATTTTTATTATCATTTCTCATTCAAATTATAATTAAAAAGAGAGAAAAAATTATTATTATTATTAAAATATGATATTATATTACAGAATCTATCTATTCTTTATATGAATAATATTTGCAAACATAATATAACTGTTAATTATAATAAGAATTTTTCTGTTTTAATATTCTGGTAATCGATATAAAGCGTTAGATTTAATGCGATATTAGTTATATTAGAAGAGCTTTTGTTTTAATCAAAAAATTATGTAAATTTAATTAAAGTTTGTTTAATCAAAAGTTTTCAATAAAAGAGAGAAAGAGAGAAAACTATTCTAGCCTGCTAACAAAAGATTGTTGTTTGCAATGTACCTATTGTACGATTTTTTTGTTACTTAATTCTAGTTTATTAAAAATAGTCACGACACATTCAATTCAGATGAGAATGTTTCGCTCTTTTTAATCGAAAACATGCCAATGAAGCCAATAAAGGGATCAAAACAATACCAATTTGTCATTGAATTAAATATATTAATAAACCGGAAAAATGTTTTATTTTTCCGAAACTGCTTAACCAAATTCATCACAACTTGTAATAGGATTTCGTTGCAAAACAGACATAAATTATATACTTTTCTCTTCAATTAATTATTCGAGTTTTGAGTTTAGATTTTGTTTTGCATTTAAGGAAAAAAGAATTTTGTTTTCAAAAAAATGTTTGAAATAATATTGTTATCGATTGGTTGTCTACAGTCTTAGGAATTACTTTTTGAAATATTCTGACTTAAGTGAAGGGGAAAAAGAAGAAGAAAATCATAAATAGTTGGTTAATGTCATTGAATTGATAATTATAAGGCGACGTGTTTTTCAAATTTCGGAATTTGATCTTTTTTTTTATTGCTTTTTATGATTACTTCTATTTTTATGCCTTTTATTCCGAATAAATCATTTCTAAGAATTGCGCCGCTTCTGACCGAAAATTACATTTTATTTGAGAAAATTTTTATAGTTTTAATTGAAATGTTAAGATTAGATACAATTTTTGAACTTTTGCTAAAACTAATCTACAGTATTAAAACATATTATGTAATATATATTTATTAGATAAATAAATTTTAAAATTATTTTAACGATTGAAAAAAATTTATTAATTTATATACAAATTGATGATTCAAAGCAATAATTGTAAAAATTTATTTGTCTTATCTCCTGTTATTATCTAATTGACTTAAAAACTATGTTTACAAAAAACAAACTATCTATTTCTAAAAACTAATTGCAATAAATATTTTGTTAAATAACTTTCTTATGAGAAATGTCTATATTTTGAAAACTGTAAAAACTAACAAGAAGTCCAAATTAATATTTATCAAAATTTATTTATAATTAGTTTCTTATTTTTGGAAAATATTTTAATTTTAATAATTACACAAGAATAAATATTTAATTAGATGTTGTTGTAATTTATTCAATTATTTTATCCGAGACGTAGTACTGGATTCGAGAAAAACAATTCCTTTTTAATTAAATTAGTTTATATTTTATTAATCATTAAAACTATTTTCATAATAAACTCATTAATGTTTTATTTGTTTCAAAGTAAATGAGAATTATATTTGAATAAATGCAAACGAGCTTAATTGTTTTATTTTAATTTAAAACATAATTTTGAAAATGTAATGTAATTTTTAATTCATTTAGTAGTGGAACGACCAAGTACGTCTCGGGTAATAAATGACCGAATGACGCAACGGAGTGAGACGTATTGGTGTCACCGATATTATAAACACTTAATATATATATAAA
>JAQFXP010003296.1:0-12864 GCA_034693685.1 Belba bartosi | reverse complement strand
TCTGTTCTGATCTAGCTAGCAAAATTTTAACAACCGTCTCTCGAAAATGTATTAAGTTCATACTGTTCAGTCTTGTTTTACTATTAATTTTTATATTTTTTATTAACTTTTGTGTATTTTTACTTTTATATCCACAACTTTTTATCAATTTATAAAAAGTTGCTTTTTCACAATTTTTAAACAAAATGTTGTATTTATTTGAATTTTTCATTAGTTTGAATAAATCGTGAATTGATGGGATAGTTTTTTCTCCGTAGAAATCAATAATTATACTATCGATTAAATTCCGATCAATTTCGTTTACATTGAATATCGGTTCCCTTTGTTTTGTTTTTTTAGGCGATTGACATCCATTCTTAAATTTAATGAAATTAATTTTAATTATAATTAATTTAATATGTGAAGCATTGGTGGTTCAGTGGTAGAATGCTCGCCTGCCACGCGGGTAATCTGCGTTTTAAAACCCTTACCTCTTAATCCGATATATTGTTGCTCTCGATCGCTTAAACTGATTTATTAATTTAGGAATCAATTCATTATTTCTCATTGATTTTTGGCCTTTTGTTAATTTAGAAAATTTAATAGTTCTTGTTTTACCAGAAACGGCTTTTCCTTTTCCTCTATTTGGGCTGAAATTCTCACACATTTTATAACAATTAAAAAAATTTAATAAATTATTGCACAAATAAAATAATAAAACATTTATAGAACTACATGTGGTTTTAATTTTTTTGTTTAAAATTTTAATAGTTACTATAGCAACTATAATAGCGCCTCTAGTGTCTAGTCTCAGTTTAATTTAGAAATACTGTATCAGTGGATAGGGTTGGATAAAAACAATTGTAAACCTATATAATTAAATTGATTTAATTAAATTTAATTATATTTTAACAAGAATTAATAATAATTTAATATTTTTATTTGTAGCATTAAAACTTAAAATATTTTCTTTAATATTTCATATTAAATGATTTAAATGTATGATATTTTAGACATTAGAATGTTTTGCTAATTTGAACTGTAAATAATAATATTAATAATGTTAATTATTTTAATTTTTAATGTTTATAATTTTAAAACTAAAATTCTCATGCAATGTTTTTTATTTCTTAAATCTTGTGATCGTTTTAGACTTTTATCTTTTTACAAATTAAAAACAAATATTTTTATATATTATTAAATAATTTAGTCATTTATTATAAATTATATTTTAATAATTATTATATTTTATTATTATAAAAATGGAAAAGTATTTATAATTTAATAAATAAAATAAAAAATTTTAAATATAAATAAAAATGAGTTTAAGAATTTAATCAAATTGTAATTGAAATTAAAAATAATGAAATTCATATTAAAATTAATATTTCTCTCCTCCTCTCAGATCGTCTAAAATGTCAAATAAGTTGAGAATATTTCAATACAATCGAAGAATAAGTTAATTAGTTTTGCCTGAATTTGCGGTTAGAATTTTTTTGTCAATTAGTTTTAGTCTATCTTGAATTGAATTATGCGTTAATTTTATTAAAAATTAAATAATATATTTAATGTAATTAATTAAATATTTATATAATATATATATATTGATATAAACTTAAAACTGTTATATATACTAAAATAAAATTTTAATTTAATGAAATGTATTTTAAATTTTACAATTGGAATAAGAAAAACTAAAAGAAATTTATTAGAAATAAATTTTTTTAAATATATAAGTTACATGTCTTGACTGGCCATCACTTTCACCTAAATTAAATATTATTTAAAACGTCTGGAGTAACTTAGTTTGCAAAGTTTATGCAAATGGAAAGCAATATCAAACGACTAATAAACTCATAATAGCTATTCATGAAAGTTGGTAAGAATTATCACAAATGTATATCAAATCTTTAATTTACTTAATGCCTAATCGCATATTTCAACTTATTTTGATAAATGGATATAAAATTGATTACTAATTTACATGTTTTTATTCACTAATTGTATAATAATCTAATAAAACTTAACTGCTCTTGAAAAAATGAAACGGTGTTTTTTACAAAATAGCTCGCGCACGTTGAAAGAAAATTCAAAATTAAACAATCTTTTTTTTATTTAAATTGTTGATAATTGAATTATTTTTGACAAAAATTTCAATTAATTATTTCAAAAGGTTTTAATTTTATTCAAAAAATAGTTACTGCTTTTAAACATTTAAAACGGAATGTACCTAAACGCTTAATATAAGCAAATTGCGGCTAAACCGGTCGTAAAATACAAATTAACGGCGCTTGGTAAGAAGCCCGCGGTATTGCCCCAACCAAACACTATTTAACTTATGAAATGAAAATTAGCCTGGAAGGGATTTGAACCTACTACTTGTTTGTTAAATTAAACTTAGCTGTACTCAGACCACTTTGCCAGCAAGCCAGGTGATAAATATATAGATAGTTAAAAATTTAACATAATTTTTATATAAACATAGTATTTTAAATATGTGTAAATTGTGTTTAAATTAAGTAATATATTTTTTCAATAGTGGGAATATATTCAATTCAATTTGTTGCATACGCAAACGTGCAAATTCATGTTGAAAGAAGGATAGGAGTTGAAAATCTAGCTATTTTTACGTGCGCATTAATTGAAAGAACAAATACAAATGCTGATTGCAAAACACGTGGTAAGAGTACTTGCATTTTATTTTATTTAGTTTGCTAAATTTTGTCATAGAATATGTCTGCTTTACAAATATAATTTCTTTTATTACAGCCCAAAAATCAAATCATTTTATCCAATAATTTACCACAATTAATGATTATGCCAATATTTCCAAGAGCTTTGCATAAAAATAATCAAATACAATAAACGTTATTTGCTAATTTATTTATTTGATTTTTTTATTTTTTTAAGTTTTGCTTATTTAAGCGCATTTAATCAATCATTTAAATTATTATTCTACAATAAAATCTTTATTCACATAAGAATAATGCTAATTATCGGCGCTATCAAATGACGGAATGACAATTGCGCGCCTTTTTTGAACCGCTGATCGCATATCTGAAAACATGGATATGTACTGTCTTACCCGCACATTCGGATTTTACTTTAATAAAAAAAGCAATTTGCAATTATTATAAATTGAAATCTAATTTATAAACCAATGCAATTGTTAGACACAATTACACACAAATTCGTTTACGCAATGCACTGGATGACCAGAAATAGAAGCAAAATTCATTTATAAAATATTGTTTATAAATGATTTGCTTTGTATAGGCTGTTGGTATCTAACCAATTAAAATGTGCAAATAATGTTTTGAAACACAACTCTCATTTAATTATTTAGTTATTATTATTACTTAATTTACACAGTCAGACGTTTTTTCATATCTCACTATTAATTTATTACTAGAGAGCAAGGAATTAATAATCGCTATATATTAGGAAAAATATAATTATTTTTTGACTCTAATTGTAATCTAAACGAAAGAAATAAAAAAAAATTAAGAAGAACCATAACTATTTACAAAGTCTGATTTCTTTAAATTTGAACTTATTACAATTTGTAATGACTGGTAAGAAAATTTTTAATTAATTGTAATTAATTATTTTATATTTACTTGTATTTATTTTTTCATTTTATTTAAATTTAAATAAAAGCTAATTGCTTTTTATATTTTTTTATTTTATCAATGTATATATACATTATTACTGCTCATCAATTTGAAATTTATTATTCAAACAAATTTTCGCGCCAAAAAACATAAATGACGTCAGTATAAATCAGATGTCACATAATCACTTACTCCATAAAATAAGTCTTAAAAATACTTTTGCATTACAGTGCAGTCAAAAACTGTTTCTTATCTCAAACATCATTCAAAGCAGGAGGAGCTAAAACACAATTATAGTAAACCTTTACTACTGGTGTATTTTCTTTGTATATTTTAGTTGTTTATAGATTGTAATATATATTTAAATTTAAATCTAATTTATTAAAACTTTATAATAATTAAATATTTGGCCTGAAAAGTCATATATGCTTTAAAATTTTGGTTTAAATTATTATTATTTTTTTAATTTTAATCAATTTTACACACTAAACTAAAATAATTTTAAATTTATTTTAAATTTGGTTATATTGTGAAACATTTTGACTAATGTTAAAAAGTTGATTTATGTATTTTGGAGTTAGTTGCTTTTATAATTATCTAATAATTATTGTATTAAAATATTATTATATTAAATATTTTACTAAAATATTTTGCATTTAAAACCAAAAACATGGGCTTTTTAAATTTATTATAAAACAATTAACAATAACTGTTTTTAAATAAACTACAAATAAACTAGTTGAATGTTTTGGATAAATTTAATAAATTTATTTTGTAAAAACAATAAATTTGTTTTTGATATCTTCTAATTAATTAATGTTATTATTTTTAAAACATAAATCAAATCTAAACAATCGATATTTTAAAATATTTACAAATACGCTTTTGGGGCAATGGTTTGCTTTAAAAAAATATTCTTTCTTTAATTAAGAAAATCATTGAAAATATAATTTAAAAAGGTTTACATATTATAACAAACATATTAAAAAATAAAATTTCATGATTTTAAACGTAATGCTAATAATTTGTTAATATGAAAAATTTATAATCCACAAAAAGTGTTTTGCCCAATTATAAATTTTAGATTTTTAAATTAATTTTAATTGAACTTTAAATTTTGTTTACAAGTATTATTTTAATAAAAATAAATATTTGTTTACTAATCAATTAAAATTTTAATTTTTAAATATTTTAATTTAATTTAAAAATAATATTTTTTATTTATTTGTTGTTTACTTATATAATAATATTGTTGCGTCTAATAACGGGTGTATTTTTGTAACGCATTGGGGTATATGCAACTACATCTTTAGCAAATGGATTGGCTCTCTTATGGGGATCACGTCAAGTAGGTTGCGTATTTAACAAAATAAATAGCTGTTTATGTTATTATTTTAATAAAATCAACAAAACTTTTAAATAAATTATAATTTTGAAATAAATTAGTTAATTTAAAATAGTTTTAGGTAATAGTAATAGGTTCTGAAATAAATTAATGTCAATCTTTGTAAAATATATGATAAACCAATACATTTATAAAATTTTTTATTTAATAAATATTTTTATTAATTATTTGTTAAAATGCAAAATTGATACTTGATTATTAAAATATTAAAATAAATACGAATAATATAGCGATTCCAAAAAATAAAATTTTAATTTGTAATATAATATTAACAAAATATTAAATTTTATTTACAGTTTTTAGGAATTAATTTATAGATGGATAATTTAAGTTGTTTGTTATTAAAATAAAATAAAAAAAATTTTATTTTAAAATTTTTATTATATAAATAATGACTTATTTAAAATTAAATAAATTAAATAATAAATTTGAAATAAAAACAAAAATATTTTAAATTTCTAAGCTAATATTTTGTAATGATATTTTAGTTCATTTGCCATAAATTAAGTTCAATTGTTTTTAAGAAAAGATAGTTTGTCGAAATATGGTTATTAAAATAATATATTTTAATTAAAAGTTTTTAACAAATTTAATTTGTTTAATTGTGTTTTATTTGTATAATTGTTTTGATGTAGAAACTGTTATTTACACATAAATTATATTCATATTTTAACAAACATTTTAATATTTCTATATTGGGAGTCAGAGCTAATGGTTTATAAATTTTAATTATTAATTCAAATTATGAATATTTTTCAAAATTAAAAATAAATTATAATCAAATTACTTTTATTCTAATTAAAATTCTTAACCCTGGTTCTTTGCTAAGTTTAAATAAAAATTTTATTATAATTCCTATTTTATAAGCCATTCTATTGTTTGTTTTTTAAAATATTGTTTAATTTAATTACAATAAATATATACAGTATACATTTTATAAACTATAGCGGGAAAACAATACAATTCGTTTGCTGTATAATGGGAAAAGCATTAATTATTAATAGAATTTTTAAGAACAAATATATGTCAATGTGTTTTAGGAAGCGGTGCTTTAATGCGTTATGTAAAAAAAATATTGATTTTATTTGACATTTTAATTGTAAATTGAAATGGCCAGACAGCCCGTATGTTATGGTGTGGAGTGTGTGTGTGTGTGTTTGGAGGATAAAAAAGATTTTCGAGTTTTTGTGTTTGTGTATGTAAGAAAAAATTACCAATTGGCTAAAGACTTTAATATCAAGCAATATTTTAACTTATTTTTGTCACTTTTCTAATTAACATTTAATTAAACTTATTATAAATTATGTCATATTGCAAAAATTTATAAATCTTGTTTTATGTATTTTCAAATAATTTCTAAATATAATTATTTTCTAAGTTTTCAGCATAAATTTTACATAATTTTTTATAATTTTTTATCCAATATATGTGATTTTATAAATTTAAATTTTCAACCATTTTTATAATTATAGACATATTGTAAAATATTTCTTTTATAAAAATATTGATAAAAATGGTTTTTAAATAAATTATTTTAATTTAAATCAAACTTATTTTTATAAATATTAGATTTTATTAAAAATTTAAAATTAATTTATTTAGATGTAATAAAAAATTTTTTGAACAGAATTAATGTCATTATTCATAAGATATAAACCACTTTTAAACTAAAGTTTTTTAACTAATCTGATAATAACGTTTTTAGGCAAAAGTTTGTTTTAAACAAATAATTATATATTAAATTAAAATATAAATAATATCTATTAAATTAAATCAATTTGTTGATAATCAAATTTAAAAAAATTACACTTTTAAATATATTTATTAAAATTTTATTAAGTTGATTTATTTATAACAAATATATAAAATAAATAATATTTTTAATATTTTAAACGTAATGCTAATAAATTGTTAAAATGAAAAACAAATTATGATTTTTTGGTCGCCATATAATACATTTTATGTTTTTGAAATAAGTTTACATTAGCATTAAATTTCATTTACAGTTTTTATTTAAATTTTAATAGAAAATATATTTAATGAAAATTACCTAAAAACATTAATAATAAAATAAATTAATAATTAAATAAAAAAATAATTTATGTTATTTTAGAAATAAAAAAATTAATTTATATTTTTTAATTTTGCAATGGTTTTGCATTTATAAAACATTAATCAAATTTTAAATAAAAAATTTTACCGCGCACAGAAAATTACTTCAAATCGGAAATTTGTAATATGAAAATATCGGAAAACTAGGTCAAATATATTCGCATATACCGTGAGGATGTTAAAAATAATTATTATAAATTTTAAGAACGCAAACCTGGACGTAATTTGTATCTAAATCACTCGTACACTACCCGAGATATGAACACACTGCAACTTACATTAAAAATATTAAAATATAGAGTTTAATATTTATTAATACCCTAATAATATGCAAAATTTATTTTTGAAAATAAATTATATAATAACTGAGTTGATTGAAATCTATATTATAAAATATATATAATTTACAGTTTTTACTTAAATTTAGGTAGAAATAAATATTTATATTTTAATTGAAAATTTTAAACCAAACTAAAAGAAAAAGTACCAAATGCTAAACGTAGACTTGCATTACACTTAGATAAAATGCACATTTTAAAAAGCAACGAAAAAAATTTGTTATATCCATTAAATTATTAATATAAATCAATTAATTTAATTTAATTAATGTAAACTTTTAATTAATGCCAATTTAAATGCGCATCACTTATTTGTTTTGTTGTTTGTCTAATAAATTTTTTAAAAATAATTTCTTTTAAGTGGTGTAGAGCTCAAAAAATATATTTTGAAAATAACATTTATGCCATGTCTTCTCTATAAAACATTAGACAATAAAAACAAACTCATATAAAATATTTTTGAAATTGTTTTATTAAATAATAAATATTACAATACATGTATTTTGAATTAAATTATAAATTTAAATAAAAATTAAGATTTTATAATATAATTTACGTAAAACTCGCACGTTGCCATAAATTGATTTTAAATTTATTGATATTTTTAATATTTAAATAAATAGCCATAAAATTGTTATTTTTTATTAAAAACTATAGATATTTTCTTGAATTTGTTTAAATTTAATTAATTCAACAAAATTTTTATAACTTCTATTTAAATGAGTTATAAATGCAAGAATGATGATACTTATTGTACAATGAAGCAAAACATTTTTGATGCAAACTTTTAAAATTTTTTTTTAATTTTTAGTTAAAAAATTTTTTGCACTAAAATACATTTGCCTTGTGAACAATAAACAACATCACTCAACAAAACATCTAGACCATACTAGCTATACCGACAATAATACTGCGTTAGACATGTAATAAATTAAGCATTATATATAATATATATTAAAATATTTTGAAAGTTTATTATTTACAATTTGAAAAAATATATTGTTTTCTTTATAAAATTTTTGTCTTTTACATTTCGCTGCAATTTTTTAAAATAAATATGATCTATATTTGAAACTCTTTTAATGACCAAAAAATTTTAGAAATCGGGGCAGGGTTTTGCGTGATACTTTTTGTTAGTTTAAAAACCATTTAAACCAAATGTATTTCAAGCTTAAATTTGTTTAATTTACACATTGCGTTTAGATTTATGAATTGATTTATACTTTGCAACAATAGTTTGTTTTAATTAAATAATTTAAATTAATTTTTGTAATATATATTTAAATAAAACATGGTTTTACGTAATTTTATATAAGTTTAAAATATATAATATATTTATTAAAATAAATGTATAAAATATTAAATTTTTTAAAATATTTATTATTACTGTGAAAATATCAAAAATTAATGAACGATTCTTAAAGTATTAAAATATATTTTCTTCTTTGGTGGCAAAGATTATAAAATAAATTTTAAATTTTTGAAATAAATTTATTAAAATATTAAATTTTATTTAAAGTTTTTATTTGCATTTAGTTAGAATTACATAATTATATTCAAACAATTAAATAATTTTAAACATAAAAATCATATATATTTTAATTTAATTTTATAAACAAATGTATATAATAATAAAAACCAAATTAAAACCAATTACCGAAAAGATGTTTATCGGCAAAACTAAACGTTATTTTATGAACCGATTAAACGAACACAAAAGATATGTAAAAAATAGGAATTTTTACATAACTCCGATTACCGAACAGTGCCATAAAAACATATAACTAATTGGAATAATTCGAATATTATTAAACATGTAGATAATTGGTTTAATCGCAATGGTTATTACGCGCTTAGAATTAAGTAATTGTTACTAGCAATTAGGAAATGCAATTGAAAGCAGTTTGGTATTACATTATAGCAAAACATTCATGAATTATACTATTGTTATAATGATTAAATAAATACTAAATTTTAGATTAATATTTTATTTAATATCTCATAACCAGAAAGTTTTTAAATCTGGCAAAAATCGGGCAAATTATTTTTAAGCGTAGAAGAGTATGTCTTAACTTAAAATTAAATGATGGGTCAGTTTACTTAAAACATTATCAGTTTAGTTTTAAAAGAGATTATTTGTAGCAAGTTAAATATTTTGTCATTACTATTAGTTTGACTGTTATGATTATTTGTTTGGCGATATTTTAATATTTATTTAACTAATAATTATTAATTAGTATTAGAGTTTAATATAATCTATATTCTAAAAATTAATCTGTGAATTGTTTTGATAAAATAATAAAATTTTTATCTAATATTAAAAATTAATCTATGAGTTGATTTGATTTAAAATATTTTCAGGGTGGTAGTTTTTTAGTTTTGCCCAAAATATAATCTTTCCGCTCATTACTTTTGATAAAGGTTGTTAAAGGACCGAAAGTGCTTGAGTTTTAAATACAATAAAATTTTTAATTAATTAATTGAAAAGTTATTTAAAACATTTAAAAAAATTAATATATTTTTTACATTTTGCAAATTTATATATTTTAACTTTAATTAAATTACATACAATTTTTTAAAATTAAAACAAAAGAAAATAAATAAATTAGTTTTGTTATTAAAACTTATATCAGTTTATTCTACAGATTTTACAAATTCAAGATGCAAAATTAATAAACTATTATTGAAAGACCCACAACCACTTTTGCCAATATATTAAATTTTAGATTTTTGAAAAATTTAGCTACAGCATAGAAATTCATTTACAGTTTTTTATTTTTAATAAAATAATAGTTTATTTGTTTTTTTCTAGGAAATATTTGACCACAAGTATTTGGTTCATGTGGATAACCAAATCATAATAGTAACACTGGATCACTGAGCTTGCGCATTACATAAACAGCTATTGTAACATTAACATAATTAAAAGTCTGAGTTTTTAGAGTATTTTAAATTTTTGATCTAAATAATAATTATTTCCTTAAATTTGAATTAAATATTCTTAATTATTTTAATTTTATTTTAAAAGTTTATACTGGAAAACCAGTTATATGAAGTTTAAAAGTTATTTTTGTTTTTGAATAATTAAATAATTAATTCTCGATTTAGTTTAAAGCAAAGAGTTTACGAAAATATTTATTTCTACAATTATTTGAAAATTTGAATTTTGTTTTAAAATATAATATATGGATTGAAAGTAATTTCATAAAACTGAACAAGCTCGAACGTGAGTTCCCGAACTTTGTGGTAATCAAATTTATTTTCAAATAAAAATCTAGACAGTTTTTAAAACACCAATATTCAGAGATTAGCTGAGTTTGATATAAAACTAAAATAAGAGACACTGAAAGACAAATCGCTGCTAAAAATATTTTGCAAAATTGATAAAAATATTGCAAATTTCAATAATATTACAACTTTTTAACTATTTATAAAAAAGTCTTGAGAATTAAATATTACCTTTTTATTAATAATTTCTAAGTCTTTGATAGTGTAAGATATAAATACAAATTTAAATTCAAAAAATTATTTGGTCTGCCGGGCCAGGGAAGAAAGAGTACCTGTCGTTAAGCTTTACATAAAGTTAAGAAAAATTAAGTTTGTGGTATATTTGGAGGAATGTTTTGAGAGTAGACTAAAATTATTTATTTAGAAATATCAAACAAATATTAAATATTAATTTTGGTTAGGCTTAGCAACTATAAATAATGGCAAATATCTGTAAAACTAGTTCAACATTAAAAAAATTGGTTGTGTTTACAAAAACCGAAACTGTCCATTGGTGTCCCAGGACAGACCAATTATTTGATATTAGTCTTTTTGCAAACGGGAATATAGTTTATAAACAATTTAATCAAAAAATATAATTAATTTTCAAAAATGTGGTAAAACATCCACAGAATTACAATCAAAAAACGTGCACAGACTCTGAGGAAGAATGTCTGCAAAACATTTAGAAAAATTAGTGATAATAATATTTTGAAATAAATTAAATATTGAAAAGTAAATTATTATATAATGTATTTTATCGTCTATAAATTTTATAAACTTTGTATTAGTAGATTTTTTGTAACAAGAGTTTTACTTTTATGAAATTACTTTCAATCCAAACCTTACTTCTGGTATAATCTTTTTTATAAATAAATTAATTAAAAAAAAATTTTAATTATATTTAAGAACAATTTTTAAAATGTGATAAATTTATCACAAAACAAGAATATTTTTTGTAATAGAAATTTTTTATGAACTGATTTAATAGTAGATTATTATAAACAAATGTTTGTCAACCGATTCAATGATAATCTTTTGCATAAATATTTTGTTTTAATAAACTAATCTTATATTGAATTTAAATTAAAATAATAATTAATTTAATTTAAATATAATTAAAAATAATTTTTGTATATTAATTATATTTAAATTAATATATTTTAGGTTAAGTGTCTGTGTGACCAATATATTAAATTTTTAATTTTTAATGTAATATTAAGAAACATTAAATTTTATATACAGTTTATATTTGCATTTAACTCAAAATAAATATTTATATTTTTTATAATAAATATTTATATTAATTGTTTCGCTATTTGATTCTCTAGTTTAGTTGTCAGTGAGCTTTCATTGATTGACTTGTATTTATTGGAAATACAATTTTTAAAAGAATTGTCATTTATTACAATTTGTTATCAAAAAACGAATATTAATTTTATATTTATTTAAAATTAATTTAAGAAAAATAAATTTATATTTTACTTATATTAATATATTTTAATTTTTTATGCATATAGTAATAGTTTGCATGTTAACTCTTCAGTAAACCATTAAAAATTATAATCAAATATTTTAGAAATGATTTAATATAACAAATGATTTAAATGTAAAATATTTTTAATAAGTTTTTAAATAATATAAATTTTATATGCATATATAAGCAAAATATAAATAAAAAATTATATAGTTAAATAAATTAATTTAAAAATTAAAAACTTTTAATTTTTAGAGTTTAAATTTTAATTATTTTTATATTGTACTGTCAATAAAAATGCATGCACACACATTTATTAATTAATTATTTTATTTTAACTACATTTGAAATTATAGTATTTAATAATAAAGTATATAAAGCGTTAAATACTGTTTAAAACAAATTAATAAAATTTGTTAAGTTGTTTTAGATTAATATAAAATCTAATACTATTAATATAATTAAATATTAGAATTTTATTAAATTTTTATATAAATTTATAAATACATATATTTTTTATTATTTAATTAAATTAATTTAATAATTGGTAGAATTTAAATTTAAAATACTACAATTGTTATGATTAAATTAAAAATTAAAATAAAATAAAATTTTTGAAAAAATTATAGTAATACATTTGAAGAATATTATTTTCTAATACTAGTATTAATT
>JAQFXP010003295.1:0-12865 GCA_034693685.1 Belba bartosi | reverse complement strand
ATATTGCTACTGATAATACAAATATAAATCCGATAATAAATGATATAATTGATAAAAACGAAGAAAAAGGTATTTAAAAAATATTTTAGTTTGAAAAAAATGTAATTTTTAATAATTATTAGATATAAAAACGGAAAACAAAAGCGACATAAATATAAACAGAGAAAAAGTGACAACTGATCTAGTTAATACACAAATAAACCCTTCAGTTATCAAAGGCCATAGTAATGTAATTGTGTTAGGTAGCAAAAATGGCCGTCGTAATTATAATTGGCATGATTATGTATTGATTGCCATGATTGCAGTTATATACATGCTAATTGCTTTATTAATATATTTAAAATGTTTCAAAATAATTGACTCAAACGAAAATAATGAGCCCGAGAGCTATGAAGACTGCGAGGAATGTGGCGATGAGGAGAAGAATCTGTTGCGAACACAACCTACTGGCGACTCATTCGAGTCATATAAACTGAGTTTAGCCAAAAATAGAAAAACTGAAAATTTTGAACGATTTAAGTTGTTTTTTAATCGTTAAACTCTAGTATTTCTAAATTGGTTTAAACTATTTTATATATAAACATAATGTATATGAATATGTATTAGCTTAGATCGAAACTTTGCAAATTTTATTATATTTCAACTTATTTTAACTTTTAAACAATTTAAGTTTTGCTGCTAAGTATATGCAAAATATGCAAAAATATTATCTAGTAGATTATAAAATCTTAAAATCTATTTATTAACTATAATTGGTTTGAAGCTAATGCTGTACCACTTGTTAAACACGTCTAAATTTTTGTGAATAATTGATTGTTTTTTATATTTTAGTTTTAAAATATTATTGTTATTAATAAATGTATTTAATTCGCGACGGCTCTCAAGTTTAATATTTTATTTAAAGTGAATCTTAGGCTAAATTGACTCTTTTATTGTGATTCGAAATATTAAATTATATTATTGAAATAGTTTTAAAAAATTTGTAATTCAAATAAAATTTTGTAATTTAACTCTTTGTGAAATCAAATATATAAAAAGCAAGTATACGGTATGTGCCACGTATTCAGACAATAAGTGAATATTTAATTAAATAACAATTTGTTTAATCAATTAATCAAAATATTATCAATTAAAGTATATTATTGTATTGTTTTATACAAATAACTGATTTGCGCTAAAAATGCGATCAAAACTTTTAATCGTTATATCATTAATGGTAAGCATTGGCCTAACATTTGGCCGCAATCTTCATAACCAAACCAATGGTTCGAAAGAATCGGAGCATAAAATACATGAACAGAAAACTGATAAAAAGTCGACCAAAGCTTCATTTGATCCAATGGACGAATGGTTGGGTCTAGTGCTGGGAAACAACAAAGAAGACAGCCTTTCCTCGCACTTCTTTGATGAGCACAAGAAGGCTATGGAAACTGTAGACAAAGTTTTTGCTGAACATCATAAACAGATGGAGTCAATGGGCAAAGAGTTCTTAGATTTTGAAAGAAATTTTTTTAATTTTAAGAATCAGCCGATCGCTGCAAAACAAGAAACTGGTGGACAGAAGGCATCGACCGGTGCTTATGGACAACAGATTCAAGAATCCAAGTGGACATTATCTGATCCTGTTACCTGGTTTAATAATGGCAAAGACAAAAGCAATTGGCAATTACCTAAAGATAGTATTTCCAGATCAGGACTTCCGGTCTTCCATCCAATTGATCAAAACGCGCCGAATGGCGAGAAGTTAAGCTCTAATGCGAGTGAAAGCAATTGGGGACTGGACTGGGATTGGGAGCAATACAATAGCACCAATGCTAACCAGACTCAGGTTATTGAAGACATGATGAAGCCGTTTGTGCCCATTCAAGCAATGGTTGACACTGTGTTCGACTCGTTCGCAAAGTTCGGACAACTTCTGGCAACCGGTTTGGCCGAAGACGACAAACACAAACAACTGACTAATGATACCGACATTGACAACAAAATGCTTATTACAGAACAGACCAGCGATGGTTGGGTTCAATTGAAACTAGTTGACTGCAAGTGCCCCGAGAAGAAATACGGCAAACATAAAGAGGACTGTCCTATGAATGCACAACATATGTCCAAATCAAGCGAAAAGCTGCCCAAGATATCAGGCGCTGTTAAAGAGGGTACTAAACAGTATAATAATATTGTGTTTTGCGGTTAACTATTGATAATTAATTGATTTTTGAATTATTATTTAATTGTTTTTATATTAAGAATCAGAGAAAGAAAATCGATTCGAAATCATAAACGACTTGAATAATGAGGACGACATCGATATATACCGTCCAAACACTCAGCGCTTAATCGAAAAGACACCTGACTATACACCACTCGTATTCGAGCACAGTATTACTTTTAAAGAGGATGAATACGATTGGTACGACTGGGCACTCATCGCGACAATAGCCGCCACATCTCTGGTATTGTTGTCTTTGGCTCTCATAATGTATTTGAATCGAACCAAACGATCGAAAAGCGTTAAACTCAACAGTAATGTCGAAATCGGCGTCGAATCCCCGAATGAGTTGAACGCAAAAGAATTGTATAAAACAAATGAAAGCGGATATCAAAACGAAAACTTCAATAATAAGAAAATGGAAAAAATTAAGGCTATAATCGTTAATATGAAAAATTGAATTCCGATTCAATGCATATGTATTATCGGTATTTGAGACGCTTTTTCCGGTAATTACTTTTGGTTTAAAATATTTTTATGCTTTTATATCATATATTTTTGACTATAGTTTGAAATAATCGCTTTAATAATCAAAAGTAAATTATTATTTAATTTAAATATATATTAAATACAAATATTTATATCATATTTTTGTAAATGAAGTTTAAATATCGATTTTTATAACAAATGTTTTTATATATATTTAACTATTTTAGAGCTAAATATTAGCCAAAATTAATTAGAATTTAATGACAAAAAATATTCAAATATTGAAATATATTGTATAAATATAATTAAATAATTAATTTTATAAAAACAAACCAAAGCTCACATTATATTAACAAAAAACTAATCAAAAGTTTGTTCTAAGCGTTACATTAAACTCGAATTTGTGTCGAAAAAGGCGACATTAAATCGGAATAAATACCCAAATCCACTGTTCGGCGCAACCACTGGTCAGACCGAGTTTGATGTGTTGGACCAGAGTTGACCGCTTGGACTCACATTCTCGATAGCTTTGCTGTACTTTGCGTTTCATTTGAATAACTGATTCCTTTTGAATGACTGTCGTCTCATTGGTTAGAATTTTGGATAAATTACTCGTTTGTTGCTCTAATTCGGACAAATTGTTGACATAGACATCGATTTGAGGCTTAGGTCCCATTAAATAGTAGCCGAAAACGTATGAATACATAAGTGTTTGCCTGCAGTGACACAACACAGTGAACGCAGACTTCAGAAACTTTAGCGCCGACTTGAACTCCGGGCTCTTCACCGCCTTCTCCAGCTTCTGGTTGACGCCCTCCTGTAGTGTCTTCTCGAGTCTCAACTGTTTGAGTTGGTTCTGATACGAGTCCTTATAGAACGGGTAGAGCCGCATGTCCTGCTTGAGGGTCTCGTCGTCGCGCTGTGCCTTCAGAGCGTCGGACGCATTCTGGCCGAGACATCGGCCGTGAGAGCACTTCCCCAAACAGTAGTAGCAGAAGGAATAGCGGCATTTCGTGCAAATCACGTAATTACAACCGCCGTTCTTCTCGATCGGGAACCGGCACTTCGGACAGCACTTCGTGTGTTTAACCAACCAATTGGCGGACTTCGGGTCAATGGTCTGCGACGCGTACTTCTGAATCCAGTTCTTATACATATCACAACTGAGCGGTTCGTGCCATTGGTCGCCGCACAGGAAGCAGAACACAGTCTTACAAATACATTCAATGTCCTGAAAGCTGTTCTCCCGCACCCGTACGGCGTGCAGACAATCGCCGTTCGGACACCAGCGCAGAAGTGCGTTCTTCGTCACAAAACTGTTTGTAACCAAACGCTGGTATTTGTCGCGCGTCACCCCTTCCCTGATCACTCGGATCAGGTCCTCGTCCTCGAGAATGTTGGGACAGTTATCTCCCGGACAACAGATCTTGTCGTCACTGGAGGCGTCGTTCACATGCGTTGCGATGTATTGATTCCAACAGTCGATACATAAGCAATGGCCGCAATTCGAGCCAAACATATCGGCGATATTGCTCTCATCGAAGCAAACCAAACAAGTCTTCATCTCTTCCTGAGAGTCATCTCTACCGGCGGCGAGTGGTGCGTCGGTAGAGTCCAAATGTTTGGTTTTACGTCTTTTGGCATTAAGTTTAAGCTCATAACTGATTACGATCTTCCAGTGCTTGAGTATTGGTTCGATGCCGTGCTCGAAGAAGTCACTAACAAATTGGTCCTTGTTCCAATCGTATTTCGATAGTATCACACGAATTGTGGTTAACGACAATCGCGTCAACTGTTGAACACTTTTTAGATTATTTCGCATTAAATCGATTACTTCTCTCGGAGTCAGGATTTCGGATAAGACTTCGATTTCGGAGTCGAGTTCTATCGGTTCGCTAAAGAACTTCACTTTAATTATCTCGACATCGCTCGGGTCGTCCTCATTCGAGGCACTGGCACTGGCACTAGCATTGGCACAACCATTATCTCCGTTCTCACTACTAACGTCATCGATAGTAATCGTTTCGTTAACTCTATCCACGTCTAAGTCGAATACTATTTCATCGAATTTTAGTTCAGTTTCACTCGAATCCAAACTCGGATTCAAATCACAGTCTAATCCAAAATAGAACTTCAGATTAAAGTCAATTAATTCATTAAAACAGAACAAAACAAAACAATTCAAACCTGAGATCAAATTATTGATACTTTTACTATTATTATCATTATTTTGGACAACATTCAGACCACTCGGACCCGCATTAAAGCTATCGATAATCTCAATGTCATCTAAAAGATTCAAATTTAGTTTAAAACAAAAATCTCAATAAAAATCATCAAAAAAGTACCGGAATCTGAGTTGTGCTTCACTGACCACTGATTGGCTTTATTCCACTTATTAGTCAAATCAATGGCCTCTTCCAAGTAGTCATCCCTTTCGTACATCCATTTACCGATCGATGGATTAAAAGCGTTATTATTATTATTGAGGTTTATATCAGTCGTAATTCGGGGTTCGTTGTAAGCGTTCAATGCATTAGTCATTGCATTGTCTTTAGTTGTAACTAATTTTTAAATTAATAATTATTTTAAGTAAAAAAAAGTATAAAAAACAAATAAAACTAACTTTTGGAGCTATTCTGTTCAGTATTTTGGTCGACAGAGCCATTAATCGCAGCATTTATCGACAAATCAATTGAAGTCCGCATTATATTTCATTAAAAAATAACTAAAACAACAAAATTAAACATCAAATGAGAAAAGACATAATCAGAGCTCAAAATATATTATGTGGTAATACCGACAGTAACTAAACGAACAAAAAAATAAAAAATAGCAAATCGTTGACAAAAATTAATTGAATACAACTCAACAATAATTAATTTCATACAACTCTGAACAACAAAAATCTCAATTTAACTGACGGTCGAAAAGAAATGCAAAAATATATTAATTTCAATCAAATAAGTCCTTAAACATTGAGTTCATAAACAGATGTATAGTTTTATTATCAGTTTTTTCTCAGCAGAAAAACCTCTTTAAGTTAACCTTAACTTTGAGACAAAAAAAAACTTTTCCGATAAGTAGTTTGTAATTCAATCAAATGTATAAATTGCAAACATTTTCCTTTCCATACATTTCTATTCATATATGTATAGATTGACTGTAACTAAGACTTTAAACGTCGACTAAATACGAATAACTCGTATATATTGAGTGCAAATCAAATTTGTAATAAAAATTCAAAGTATTTCAGTATTTCTCTTCTCATATGATTAATGACACCAAAAAAGTAAATATCATTTCGTCTATGATTTTGATGTTTAGATATGACTCGAATAGCATTTCTAATTCAAAGTCGAGAGTTTGAGATAATATTTGTAATAACGAGTAATAAAACATTGTTTTACAGATTGTTATCATTTTTTTTTGTGTAGACTATTGATACACAAAACCAGAAAATTATGACACGTTTTACGACATTTCTATCTTTTTTTTTTGGACTATAATTAAAATAATTTTAATATTTAATTCATTTTTTATTTGCATTTCAATAACTATTTTGCCTTTAGGTCTAAATTGGGTTAATTTAAACTTTAAATATAATTAAATTTTTGTTTTTAAACATAATTTACTCACAAATGACAAAAACAAAACCAATTTATAAATACTTTTATTTAAACTAAGAATTTGTTTATTTCTCAATATATTTAAATTCAAATAAATTGATAAAAATGTTATTTTTGTTGAATTTCTTAATGTTTTTAAATAAATGTTTAAAATATAAATCAGTTAATTCAATGTCAATTAAATCAAACATTAATTTCAATAAAAACGCATTTATTTAAAGTCTATTCAAACGGATTTCAAAATATGTAAACAAAAAGACAACAATTTGTTGACATATTTCGCAATCCAATTGATACCTGAGTTGAGATGCGGAGACAAATCGGAAAATACACTTCACTTTAACTACAAATCAATCCAATAAACAGTCGATTGAGTAGTGAATCAAATCTAAACCGAATTTAAAACTCAAAACAAATTTAAATTAAGTCCAATGTTTGCGTTTGACTGCCGTTCGTATGGCTCGACTCGAGGTAAACAACTGCTCTTTTAAGTACTAAAACAAATAATTTTCAACTTTTCTATTATAGTTCAGACACTTTATTATCATTTCATTTACTTACATAGGCGGCCCGTAATCTGTATAGAAAGCAAAATTTGCACTAACATCAGCATTTTTCCAGATGTGAAATGTTGTGGAAAATTTTATAAAAGTAATCCAGATTTATAGGCCAACGTATATTTAGCTAGAATTCGGTTTTGTTCAAACATGTGTATAATAGTAAAGAAATTTTTTGATTAAACTATTATGCAATAATAAAATTCAAAATTAAGCGCAACTTCTGAAACTAATTTGAAATATTAGACGCATACAGATGTACAGTATATAAAGATAGTTTGAAAATTTAAATTGATAGTTTTTAGTTCAATCAAAATTTCAAACTGGGTAAAACAACACGAAAATAATTTTGTTAATAATCAATTTAAATAAATTTCAAATCAAATCAATTGTAAAAACATTGTATACTATTATTAAAGTTGCTGCATAAAAATCACCTAGCACAATAAAATTATTTATTTTAATAGTTTAATACGTGTGTTTTGATTACTTGTAGTAAATTCTCTATTTTTCTAACCCCTCCCTAACCCCCACATATGGTATTGAAATTAAAATAACTATTAATTGTTGACAGAATTTGAGCGGAAGTCGGTTTACAAAAAGATTTAAACTTTAGTAAACTATTTACATACAGAAGATGCAGATTATGACGGATTTCGGTTTAATTTTTGACTAATTAATCAAAATTGGAAACAAATACTAAATAAATGATTTAAGAGTTTTGCCAATTTGGCAGTCAATCAAAAACTAGTCTAAAGTGCAAAAGTGCTAAAAATAGTGATCTAGATGATTCCATTATTTAGTCCCTACGTTAAATTTGGCATTTGATGTCGAGTTTATTTTGTGTCAGCTTTTCGATGTTGAAGCCATTCTCGCAAACCCTTCTTGTGTTCACATTTAATAATATTTATTGTATTAAAAATTTCAAACAAAAATACTTTTCTTTGATATCTGGGTCTCCAGTTGTGAGCACTTGACAGCTATTTATAACAACTTTTTTTAGTGTTAGTCGAAAATTATTTGATATTTTCTATTAAATATTTCGCTGTAATGTAGAAAAAATTAACCAAGTGAATTTTGTTTAACTATTAAAATTTCAAATTTGTTAAAAAATTCTCAATAATAAAATCAGAGTTAAAGTTAAAGTTAATTTGTCGATATTTGTTGGCAATTGGCAATCGATCGACAATATGCAACAAACAGTACTCCAATACGAGTTGACTGCAGATCAAGTGCTTCCGCGATCCAAATGTTTCAAATTCGTCAAATATTCTTTGATCGCATCACTGGTTATATTGATTTCGATGGCATTAGTCATACTAATAGTCGCCGAAACCAAGTCTAAGGAGAAAACATTTCTGAGTTTAGGAATTATTTCATTGGTATGTGACTGAAAATATGATGTTTGAAGAATATACGCAATACGCGATCACTTAAATGTCGTTTTATCTTAACTTATAGGTCGGCGTAATTGTGTTCGTCATCGGCCTGTTAGCCATAATCAAAGAGCACATCCCATCGGTGATGATATTTGCAGTGGCGATCATATTCTATTTGCTGCTGTTTATGTACTCCCGGATCCTCTCGAGTCCGGGTCTAATCATATTCCGAACTCTAGTTCTGCTTCTGTTGTCGATCGAGTCGTTGTGTTTTGCGATTATGGTTAGAGATTGGCGACAATTACAACAATCGAGAATTAATGCCAAATACTTGGCCGCCGCTAACCAACAAATGTTTGTCAATCCGTACGGCCAACCCATCTATGGCTACCAATACTACGCTTCTGTTCCCTTACATCAAAATGTTTGAGTCATTGAAGTTATTAATTAATTACAGAAGAGATTTGGTTTTATTAATTTAGTTGATACTAATTGTACAAAAATATTAATCCAAATTAACTCAATTATAAAATTATATAAATGTTAAACAAATTAATATATAGTTTATGTTTAATAAAAAAATGTTAAGTTTTGTCTATTTTAAGCAAAATGTGTTAATTTATTTAGTATTTGTAGATCTAAACATGTCAATTTTTACATTTAATGTATTGTTTCAATTAAAATATTATTCACATCAAATAAAACATTGAATTTTATGCAACAATTAATTGTAAATATTTTTAAATTGATTTATTTGTAACTGATTTTCAAAAATTTATTTTCAGTTATTGGTCGACAGTTAGAGAATTTGAAAAATGAAACCAAAACTGACTTTTCTTTTATTGATCTCATTTATCAGCGATGGTATTGCATCAAATCGATGGCCAAATCACGACATATCGACTCTAAAACTCTTGCAAATAGTTCACAGACACGGAGACAGAGCGCCCACTGATTACTACTTTCCTCCAAACGATCCCTACAAACAGGACAAGTACTGGCCCTTAGGTTTGGGTGAACTGACAGCACAGGGCAGATATAAAATGTATTGTTTGGGTCAATTTATACGCAAAGAATATCACAAATATTTAGGCGAAGAATACTCTGCACGAGAAGTATATGCAAGAAGTTCTCTGACGGACCGGTGTTTTGAGAGCGCGGCCTGTCTTCTAGCCGGCGCTTATCCGCCATTGTCTCAACAGTGGCAATGGTCTAACAAATCAGAATTGGGTCGCATTTGGCAACCAATACCTATCCATACATTTATGCCGCGATATAACGACATTCTATTAAATTTAAAAAACTGTTCGGTTTGTGATCACGAGATGACTAAAGCTCACCAATCGAAGAGAGTTAACGATTTTATGCTTAAATTTAGTGATTTATTCAACAATTTAAGTTATATAGTGGGCCGGGATATCAATAGTATAACTGCTGGACATTATCTCCATGATGTTTTTCAGATTGAGATTAGTTTTGGATACTATTGGTCACATGTCTGGTCAGTGAAAGAGGAACAAACAATTGTGGATCAGTTATACTATAGTCATCTAATGTCTTATACAATTGGTTGGGAAAGTCCGACAATTAAGCGCTTAAGAGCCGGAGGTTTAGTAAAGGAATTAATCGGAAATATGAAAAAAGTGGTCAATAATACAAATGATAAGAAATTGTATGTCTATTCAACCCACGATATAATTATCATCGCTTTACTGCATGCGCTCAATGTCTTTGATCATACGATTCCGCCATTTGGTACGGCTTTACTCATTGAATTGCATCAGCACAAGCAGTTAGACAGCACCGGCTCTTCATATGAATATTTTATACGAATTTTCTATTTCAACGAAACACTAACCGGTAGTCCCTATGCTATCGAACTAACAGACTGTCAGTCAAGGATTGACTGTCCGTTAGATATGTTTATCGATTCGACTAAACAATTAATTTATGACGACTTCGACAAAGAATGTCAGTCTTAAAAAACTGTAAATTTGATATACAAGCAAATGTATGAATCGATTTGATTTAATCAAGATAATTTTCTTTATTTTTAAAGTCTATAATCTAATCCTGATTGATTATTAACTAGGTTAAAATTACTGTTGATAGTTCATTATATTATAGTTAAACATTTCTAATTACAAAGGTTTTAAATTTTTAAAATTAAATATTACTATTATTTATTTTAAAAAGAATAATCATGTATATTTAAATTAATAATAAATTGAAGCATAATTTCTCGTTAATTATTATTTATTTATATGAATAATAATAAATTATTTTAAATTTTATTTATGTTATTATTAATTGTATTTTCAAATCAAACATTTAATCTGACACTTAATGACTACTAAAAGTTTCATTATATTTAATTTAACTAGTTAAGCAAAATAAAATAAATACTCAGCTAATAAATAAATTTAATAATTTATACCAAGTAATTGTCATTAACTAGGAATCTCAGATTAAACATTTGATTTGAAAAGTGACATTAACAAATTATGCTTCAAAAATATTTGATAAGCTTGCCAAACATTTTCTAATCATAAACTATTTAGATTTTATATACTGACTACATCCCATAATCAAACACAATACGATGTATCTATCTCGATGAGCAAGTACAAAACAATTTCAAATAAACTTATTTGCTCGTAAAATTTCATGATAAAAATTGCAGTCATTTCGGTGAGATTTTCTTGTCTTATATTTAATAAAAACTTCATTTATTTCAATTATTTTTATATGTAACAGATTCTCACACTTATATTGAATTACACAGTTATTCCACTTCAAAAAGCAACAAAATAAAAATCGATAAAAATACAGTTTTTATATTTAAAAAAAATTTTACAATCCGAGTTTTAGCCTGCAAAAATATCATCAATTAAACATTTTTTGCAACTTATATTTTATGCTTTTGTAATATTATTTTTAAATATTAACATTTGTACTTATTGATAATTTGACACAGTAATTTCAACATCCATGAATTTGTTTTATAACTCTTAAATAATACCTTTTTTTATAACTTAAAACAATTAAAAAAATTTACAACAATAATAGTAATTGTATTTAAAGATATAATTATTTTAAATATAATAATGCGTAAACACAAGTAAAAAAATAATAAGTTATTAAACATAATATATTTAAAGTACAAATCAGACAAGGTTGATAATTTTAAATTAGAATTAGCATAAATGAGACAAGTTTCAAAGTTCAAAAGCGTTGTTTAACATATTAACCATTTATTAAACATATAAAAACAATGTATCTGTAGTGGTCTAAGCCTAACCGAGTGGGCCATTACATGCCATGACAGCCTTTACACCCATTACAAGCCTTTTATGCATGTTAATTCAACAGTAAAAGTAGGTAACAAATATTTTGAATTGTGAAACATATTTCATCTATGAGAATTAGTAATTTAGAAATAAATTAAAATAAATTAATAGAAACTATAACTTCCACTTTTGCTCGAATCAGTGCTATATCGAGAAGTGTCGCCAGTATTGGTGGGATTATTGCTGATTACAATCACCGAACTTCTCCCGTTTGGCTCAACGTTTCCATTTGTTTCCGTCGCCGTATTTTTATCGCTATCTAAATAATTTAAATATAAGTCTCGGGATAATGAGGTCTTGATGTATAGCATAATAGTTAAGGCAATCATTAAAATATTAGTTCCAATAATTTCCATAACGTTAAGTCGAAATTTGCCTCTAATTATGTCAAACATAGTTAGCATTAAGTTGAGGAAAATCATACAGAATGTGATCGCACACAAACACCCGGAGCCGATGCCGACCAAAAATATTAGTATTGTTTTGTTTACCGATTTGTGGTCAATAATAGTGGCCACGAGTGTCACCGGACAGATAGCTAGCAAAGAGATTGCCATCACTTGTATTATACGTCTTTCGATAAAATTTTCGGCTTTAGTGTCCATTAGTTGGTCGAAAGGCATCAAACATAACAATAGTATTGATAATATAATTAATATTAGCGCTAAATATATTAAATAAAAGCGTTTTTTCAAATTTTGATTTTCAGAAATTTGCGATAATATCTCCAATACAGACATTGTTTATAATTTTATTAAATTTTAATTATTAGTTTTTATGGTGAGATGAAACTCCAGTAGAATTTGTAAGTTTTTGGACGAAAGTTATTATTTTTTTAGCAAGTTATTCATTGTTTGCCATTATCTCAAATATAAACTAAAACTAAAAATTTTGTTTTGAAGTAATATGACGTTATGTCAATTGATAGTTAGCTTTAAGCAATCAATTGTTTAGTCAATATTTAATTTGATATGTTTAACAAAAACTTCACTTAACTTATATACAGTAGTTTGAAATTAAAGACATTTTATTACTCAAACAATTATTTAAAGAAAAAAAATAATAATTAAAAAAAGTACTGAAAACGTAAACGTAACAGTAAGAACTGAGCAGTGATTTAGTCAAACAATCAACAGGAGTGCCATCAACAGAGAAAACCATCTTTTGATGTGGAAATTGTCGTTAAGCCAAAACAAAATGCATTTCCCCTTCAAATGCAGTTTTCCTTGAATTTAAAACTAAGCACTAATTGAAA
>JAQFXP010003294.1:0-12866 GCA_034693685.1 Belba bartosi | reverse complement strand
TAAATTAAAACACTGTTTGCGTCGATGTCTTAATTCTTTGTATTTTGTTTCGGTTGACCATCACTTGGAACGACATTTGAGCCATTCATCCGAACTGTTTGGCCGGTATTTGGAAATGACTTCGGGACGGGTTAGCCGGCATTCTGTGTATACATTATCTGTCGATAGGTTTCAATGAAATAGAAGTATAAACCGAAACCAATTCCACCGCAAATACAGACACAGATTGGAAGAGATACAGACATTAATTTATTTTATATAAAATAGTTTTTTTTGTGGCGCTTTAGTCCTTAAAGTTGCAGAGAGATATAGTGACCCTTTCAAATCCTCAAAAGGGATTATAGCAGCAGGAATTCCATACTATAATCATAGCATAAGACTTATAGAATGTTTCTCTGAACGCACGTGCCAGAAAATAAATGACTGGTTAGTAGTATATGTTTAATTAATATTTTGTGTTTTATTTATATTTTGATTTTTATTTGTTTTTAAGATGTTACAAAACTTAACTGACAGATATATTTTTTCACAAAAATGCATATTTTGAGTTTATTATAAATTTTATTTTAGATTTTTAAAACACCCGACTTTTGCCGCGCATATTATATTTTTGGATGTTTGAATGTTCCTAGTCATTATTTCATGTAGTTTATGACAAATTTACATTAATTTAGATAATGTGAAATAAATATATTTTACATGTTAATAAATTATAAATATTTAAATATATAAATATTTCAAATAAAAAATCTATAATTAAATGGGATTTGAATTGTGATTGAATTAATAAATTGGTATTAATCAAAATATCAAATTATTTGAAATAATTTTTAAATAGTAATAAAATTTATTCCTAAAGAAATATTTGCATTCTCGTACAAATTAGTATAATAATTAAAATTTTGAAAATGCTTTAAAAAATATTTGTTTATTTAATCAATAATTTGAAGATTTATTAATATATTGAAAATAAAATATTCAAATAAATGTAAAATTTAATCAAAAAATTGAATTTCTATTTGGTTTTCGATCCAAACAGTATTGACATTCCTCTGCCTTTTTGTCTATCAGTTTTGGATGTTTCGGTGGTTTCTGTATTGACCGATAGGTTCGGATCAAAATGTTTTTGTCTTCGAATGAGAATCAGGTCTACAATCGGCAGAACTATTGCCAAAACCAATAATACAACGAAAATAATGACTAGAATTTGAATATCATCTGAAGTCTCAATACTGCAATCGATGAGAACTTTCAGGTCTTTTAGATCGCACTAAGAATTGAATAAATATTTAATTTAAATAATATTATTCATTAATGAAGTCATACCCCGAGTGTGAACAGAAAGACTAGACTCCGACACCACTTCAGAGCTTTGCCATCGATGTAGACAATCCAATAAATGAAGTTATCCTCAATCGGACCAAAAAACGCGGCGATCTTTAATCGATTATTTTGTCCATATTCTTGAGTATTGATCGCTTGGTTTGGGTTTTCATTTATATGATCCACAAATGATTCGTTCATTTTTTGTAACCAATTAGCCGTTATATCAATCGCTGAATCCTTGGTGAAATTAAAGCAATGATAGCTTCGATTATAGTTACCATCGATTGGCTCTGGAGTTAGAACAGCGAAACAACTTTCGTTTCTATCGATACGAATCGAAACAATTGTATTCGAAAGACGTGTCGTGAGTGGAATTGTAACAGATTTAGCCATCGATTCATTAGTAATGACTAAATCAGTTGACGATTCGTTGATTGCAATCCAATCGATTGTGTTTTTCTTTTTCTGTTTTAATATCAATAAAATTTTTGTTTTAATTATTAATTAATTTTTGTATTTACGCGAATGAATCCATAGAAAACATTTTTGAAATTTCTGGTAAAAGCCGTTCTGTACTCTTGGCTCAGGTTTTGGCTCAAATGTCCCGATTGTCCGATAGATTTGAAACCGGAATCGTCATCATTGAAAAGAATTGGCCAAAACTTGTCTTTAATTACAATACATTGTCTGCCGTCAACCTGTTGTGAAATAGTTTGAAATAACATAAACGATAAGTCAATCGAATAGTTGTTGGCTTCGAATGATTGACAAAAATCATTGGTTTCGCCGATCGATGACATCAGACATATCATCGATGCTATGGATTGGAAGTAAAATAGTTTTTATAATTTGTATTCAAATTACAAATATTTTGATTCTAAACCTAATAAGCAAATGGATATGAAGTTCATATTCAGTCAAATTTCTATTAAGATTTCAAACAAAAGATTATATTTGAATTTTATTTTAAATAAACTGTTTTTAAATTGCATTTAATTTTAGTTATAATTAAAACTATATTTGCTTTTCTGAACGAGACTGATGTTAAAAAAATATTTTAGTTATATTTTATGTAAAATCGCAAAAGTTTCGCTCAAAACTTGTATTAATCTAAATCATAGTATCATTTGTTTAATGTATTCAATCTCTGAAATCTATAATTTTTACGATATATTCAAAACCAGTAATTTTGAATTGATTTTTGATTTACAAACTAACAAAAATAATTTCTAATTTTTTCAATCGATTGTTTAATACAATAATAGATTTTTAAGGCAAATACGGAAACACTGAATGAATACAAAGTAAATGTGGCCGAGAATGACATTATCTAAAACTTTATCTCTAAATATATTAATGAAAAAATCAGATGAACTCAAATCTATAACTGATGTCATTGATCGGCGATATTTGTTCAAAATTTTTAATTCAGTTAATTTTTATATTTGCATGTAATTACGCGAATAGATTCCTAATAATATAGTTTAGGCTTTAGGTAATAAACAACTAGTATATCGAATCTATAATCAAAGCCGAATTTTTGATTTAGATTTTCTGGCTTTTGATTGATATGAAAATGTTTATCTGATTTGCGTACTTTATTTGTCATAACTTGTCTTTATTACAATACAAATTTTTAACTTGTACACTTCATGGGTTTGAGAGAATATTCAGCAACTCTGTCAACATATTATCATTTATACCAATTCGGAAAAAGTTTTTATATGACATTAATCTTTGAGACATAAACTATCTTCTGTGAGAAACGTAAATTCAATGAACTAATAATAATCAAAATTTAAATTAAATATCAAATCAAAAACATTATTATTATAACAGTTAACCATTAATTTGTAAATAAATTAGAGAATTTTTATATCAAACAAGTTATTAAAATTTTATAAATCTTAAAAATTGTTTTAAATTATCAAATATAGGAAAAATTGTTTAAAAAAAATTAATGGTTTTAATGGTTTCAATGTTTGACCAAACAATAACTTTGAGTCAAAATATTATGCCGTTTGGGTAATGAATGAAAAACCCGAAACAAAATTTTAGAAAATATTAATTTTAAACATTTTACCAATTCTTGACAATTATCAAACAGAAATGGATTCAACATCTGATTTAATGTCTGAATAGTCTGCGACTGAACATATTCTGATTGTTCTGATAGTGTTTGCGATATTCATATGTATATTATGTCATTCAATCGGTGTCTGTATTTGCGGTGAAATTGGTTTCGGTTTATAATTCTTATTCGGTGAAATCTATCGACAGATAATGTATACACAGAATGTCGGCCAACCCGTCCCGAAGTCGTTTCCAAATACCGGCCAATAAGTTCGGATGAATCGCTCGAATGTCGTTCCAAGTGATTGTCAATTGAAACAAAATACAAAGAATTAAGACATCGACGCAAACAGTGTTTTAATTTAGAAATTGTTTTGATTTAAAAATTCAAAAATTTTTAAATATTTTATTTGTATTTATAAAAAATATTAAAAAAAATTATTTAAAAATATACTAATAATTAAGAAATAATTAATTTGTGGGATATATATAAAACTCATATTTATCAAGCCCGAATGCTTCTTTCTCCCTGCAAATTTGAAATTCAACTATAATTAAAAAATAAAAACTATTTAAATGATTTAATAAAATGGCTTGCTAGAAATTTTGAAACCAGAAATTAAAATAATTATAAATTATTGTTCAAAATAAAACTAGAAAACTTAAATTTACTAATTGTTTGTGTTTTAATAACTTTATAATTATTATTACTTAAATTTATGTGAATTATTCTAAAAATATTTTATTTAAATTTAAAAATGTATATTTTATATTTAAAAATTACTTATTAGACTTATAGATCGACTGCTTTTAACAGTTTTTTAAATAATAATCATTAGTTTTGGATAATTTTAAATTGATATCTTATTATTTCTTATATATCAAATGTCTTATAAATATTAAAAATTATTAATAATTATGAAATAAAAAATTAATTCTATTGTATTAATATTACAAATAAAAATCTATACAAAATTTCTTTAAAATGTCAAACATTATAATCAATACTATGTTTGGATTAATTGTTTGTAAGTTTTTATTTATATAATTTGTATTTATATAATTACCAACAATAATAAAATAATTAAAGTAATTTTAAAAAATTAATCCAGGGTTTGGTTTAACAATCAATACAATTAATTCAATTTACGCCTCAATCGGAGAATATCCTAACATAATATCCAAAGATTGCGGTATTGGACGCGAATCTCGATTAATGGATACCTCGTGTTTCCAATGGCTTAGCAATCAATATATGAGCAAAATTGAGAATGGTAGAAATGCTCTCCCGGGTGAAATGCCCTGGGTTTCTAAAATTTTTATTACATGTTGCAACGGAACGTAGATTTTAAATTATAACAATTTTAATTTATTACAGAATATTTAAAATTAATTTAATATACAATAAATTTATATTTTCTTAATTTAAGTATATTATTTATTTATAAAAATTTAGACTTTTTATATATACAGTCCATCCCACTTATAACGAACTCGCTTATAACGAATACCCGCATATAACAAACAGTAGTTATGGTACGAAATAAAAATATATATTAAGTTATAGTCGTATATAACAAATCCAGGTTATAACGAACAGATTTAGCAGAACCGAGCTGTTCGTTATAAGCGGGTTGGACAGTATATATATCTCCTGGGAATAAATTTCGGTACATAATATATTTAATTGTTAGTAAACAACTTATTTTTGATAATTTATCTTTTAAAAAACTTAAATTTTTTTTAATTCATTATACTAATATTGATATGTATTAAAATAATTATTTAAAAAACTTAGCAAATATACATGGAAATAAATTTTAAATAAAATATAACACATTAAATTAATACATATTTATTATAAAATAGTCGTTGGTGTACTGGTGCTATTATTAGTGACAGTTGGATTTTAACTGCTGCACATTGTTTCAAGTTAGCATGTATTAAAACTTTTTATTTAATATTAAAACTTTTTTTAAACAATAGATGTCCATGCTCAATTACAAACGATTTAATAAATCCGGTATTTGGTGTATTAAACACAACAAATATTAATCAGAAGAATTTAATTTTTAATTTTACCAAGCATCCTTTATATCAAGAAAATGCCAATAATTCAATTCCACAAGCCTTTGACTTTGCATTAATCAAGTTGAAAACGTCAATTAATTTAAAAATAAAATTTAAAATTAATTCCATTTGTTTACCGAAACAATCGATTGTTAACACAGACGAAGAATATGCGGTTATGACTGGCTTTGGTGTAACCGTACCAAAGCCACAATTGCCTATAAATGATATGCTAAAAATAAGCTGGACTAAAATTGAGAAAGCTTCTCAAAATAATATTGATTTAGATGGTAACATAATTTTTGCCAGACGCAAACCTTACTTGTTGTCCTCAAATGGATCGGTTATTTGTTCAGTAAGTTTATTTTTAAAATTATAGTTAAATATTAAATGTTTTCATAAATATTTTGATGCTAAGAGTTTTTTCAAAATACCCATAAATTTATATTAAAATAATTTACTTGATTTAACTGGATTTAAACTAAATTTAAACTTGATTTAGCAACAATTTAGAGAATATTTTCTAATTTTGGTTAAAAACTCATTATATATAAAATACTTTTGCACCTGGCAAAAATCGAGAAAACAAATTCTAAAGTAGAGGGTTAAATGTAAATTTTCACAATTACGGAGAAAATATTCGGTAATGCCACCTTCTCATTGTCTAAAATTAAGTTTTTTTTAACATTTTAATCCATTTACTAATCCGCCTGGATCAGCTGACCTTTTTAATCTCTTTCATTAGCTATGGATCGTAAAAAAGAGATCAAGCAAAAATCCCCTTTAAGTTTAAAAATTTGGATTGCTGATTTCTCTAGGTTTTTAGCCAAAATTTTAGGAATAATTTTTTCCTTATTCCTTTCTCTGGATGGGTAGATCTTGTCGTTTCCTGGTTATTAGCGGGTTTGACAAAATTATCAGTTTTTACAGTTTACTTGACTAAATAAACATTTTAATTTTTGTTTAAATTTAAATCAAATAAATAAATTTAAAATTAATTAAATTAATTATAAATAAATAGTTTTATTATTTTTCAAATTAATATTATATACAGTATTTAAACTCAAATAAAAGGGTGATTCTGGCGGACCATTAGTTCAATACGTAAATGGAAGGGCAGTTGTGATTGGTGTTAATCAAGGGTCTGAAGATCCTCCAAAGGAGTATGGTATGTGCACTTATGGAAATGATGAAATGTGGTTTAGCAGAGTGTCATTGGCTATTGATTGGATTATTGATACTATTAATAAGAATTTATAAATGAAATAATGATTTTATATTCACTATTAAAACTTATTATAATATATTAATTAATACTAAGACTTTGAACTAAATAGAAAATTAGATAATTATTTATAAATTTTTATTAACAATAGAAAATTAGTTTGTAATTTAATGTATTTATTTTATATATATATTTTAATCTTCTATCAAAACAACATTGACAATAACTTGATGTTTTAAAATTTAAAAAATTGTTTAACTATTTATATTATGTAAAACATTAATAAAATTCTTATTTATAATTTTAAAAATATTTTTATTACTTATTTTTATATATTAACTGCTTTTAACAGATTTATATATAATAATTATTAAGTTTAAATGATTTTAATTTTATATCTTATATCTAAGTATCAAATGTCTTACAGGTTTTACATAAAATAATAAAAATATTCAATTAAAAAATTAATTCTATATATATATTACAAATAAATAATATCTTTATACCATTTCTTTATTTAATATATTGATTACTAGCAGAAACTTTGGTTTTCAATCAAAAAAAATTATTTTATTTTAATTTGATTAATAGTTTGTTTACAGAAATTCCATAAGAATTGATGAAATCGATAGCATTTGTCTGAATTAGATCGAAATGTTTGTAGACTTTACTGATTATGTCATTTCTGTTCTCAATGGCCATTAATACAGTTATACTGTTTTTTAATCGCAATATGGATTTATATTTTATTAAGTTATTGTATTCAATTTTTTCAATATTTTTAGTAAGTTTAGGTTTAATCTGTAATTTATATAAATAAACTATTATTTTGCAATTAATGGAAAATAAATATTAAATTACTTTTTTAAGATAATAGTACTCATAATTGTCTTTAATCATAAGAACTTTATATTTGAGTCTAAAGACGTCGTCTATGCTCTCAAACCTTTTCTCAATAGTTACCGATAGCTGAGCTGACTGACCAAAACTCCTTTTTTAGAAAGGAGAATCCTCTTTTCAGGTGGCATGTCCTCTATTTTCTAAAAAACTCCTTTATTTCTTTATTCTATTTTTTTAAAGAAATTATTTAATAAATTAAAAATAATTGATTTTTTGATTTAATAACTGTATATTTTTATTATTATTATGGTAGTTTATTATAATTTTATAGTTTTTTAGAATTTTATTTCAATTTTTAATAAAATTTTTAATCAAATGGCTATAAAATGCTAGCCTAAATAAACATGCATTAATTTTATTGTTTTTTAAATAAGTAGATTAAAAATCTTACCGCTATTAATAAAAAAAGGCTTTGTAAATAAAGTGATTAAAACTTTTTTCTTTATTAATATAAAAACTCAAATTTTATTAGTATTAATTAAAGATTGACCTCTTGTTGTAAATAAAGAAACTCAATATTTTCTAGTTATTATAATATAAATATTGAATTTTCCGCTGTTATAAGAGATCAAACCTAAAATTTTTATCCCGCTACTATAAAAAAAAAGAAGCAGCCGCGGGGGAGGGTGTAGGACAACATGGTGAAACTATATATATACATATTTTAAAAAAGTATTTATAATAAAAATCTAATCAAATCTGTAAAATCTTCGAAAAAATACAAATTTCTTAATAAATAATTTGGTTTTATAAAATAAAAATTCCTCCTTTTTTTGCTCTTTTTATAGAAATTAAATACTCCTTTTTGCTCCTCTTTTTTTGATCAAAAATTTCACAAAACTCCTTTTTTGCATTTTTTTATTTGGTCACTCTACTGAGCTCTGATCTCGTTATTGAATAAATAGATTAACAAAAACGATGTGATTAACCAAATCGATAGCAAATACTTGTTGTGATAGTCTCTGACTCTAAAACTTTAAACGGAATTTTTTTAATTAAATTAATAAAAATAAATAATAATTATTAATAAATATAATAACCTTGTGACAAAATAATACCAAAATAATTAAATGCAAGTTTAGTTTTAAATTTATTATTATATTTTTAGAGTTTAATAAAATTAAAGAGAAATACGAGACTAATATTAAAATCCAAATTGAACTCGGGAATATTGTTAAAAATTTAAAAACATTAAATTTGCAAACAAAATTTGTTTAATTCAAAATATTTAAAAATTTGCATGGTTCAAGAGCTGGATAGCTTAATAATTGACTACTAATTAAATCAATCCATAATCGATGTAACAATAAATCTATAGATTATACAAATTGATTAAAAATAAAAGATTTAAATTATTAGTTTAATTTTAAATATATAATTTATTTATTAACATTTGTGGCAAAATATTCCATAATGCCTGTCCAAGTTCCATTATGTAATTGTGTGCCACCGTAAGAGTGGTTAACCAAAACTTATAAAAAGCTAAAATAATTTTCTTAATTTTATCCATTAATAAAATAAATTATTTTTTACTTCAAATTTATATATTTTAAGACAAATGCAATTTTTTTGCGATTACAACTGATGTTAAGTTTATAATTTTAATCTAAAATAAAATTTTAGTTAAAATTTAAATTTAAAACAATATTAGTTTACCCATTGATAAAATACTCCAATCATAAACTCATTGTTATGTCGACTAAAACCGTAAAATAGTTTATCTTTTGAATATATTTATACTTCACAAAACTCAGACATAAATTCTGAATTTATTTTTATTTATTTTTAAAATTACGCTTTGTTATATTAAAAAAGTAAAATTAATAATGTTAGAATTTAATTAATAAAATTAAACAATAATATACATATTAAATTAAAATAAAAAATACAATTTACTAATACTCTTTTCACAAAAATAATTTACAGTCTAATTTTTAATCAAAAAAAAAAATATTTTTATAAAATTTTTTCTGAATAGTTAATTAAATTAAATATACATTTTATTTTAAATTTGTTATATTAAATTAATTTGTCCAAAACCAAAATTTTGTAAATTGTATGAGTTAATATAATTAATATTAAATTTATTTTTATGAGTTTATAATAAATAATTTTGTTATATTTATCAATAAAATTATTTAATTATTTGTTTTAAAGAATTATATTATAAAAGTAGAAAATGATAATCAATCATTTGATATTTAAAAAATGTAATTACAAACAAATTACTAAAATCAGGAAAAGTCAGCATGAGCAATTTGTCATATGTATGATAAACAAATAAATACATTAATTAAATAATGTATTTTAAGATGTATACTCTATTTCAATTAATAGTGTATTTAATCTAATTTAATAATAGTAATAAAATAATTTGTTTTAAAATCTAATGTGCCTTGTTAATTTTGATATGTTATTTATTTGTTCATATTGAATAAAAAATAAAATTCAGTTATTATAACTTTAGTAATTCAAATTTTAAAAAATTGGCCCATTCAAGCAAGGGGGAATCAGAAAAATGTTAAAAATAATTAGACAAAATAATTCAAGCAAGATTCGTTAAATGCGTTAAAAATAGCTTATTTTTATTACTTTTTAAGCGCTATTACTGAATTAAAAAAAAATTTCACTGATGGTCAAACGTAAAAAATTTCTTTTTATCATATTTTCTAGTTTTGCAATTCTTATATTGTTTTTTAGTAATAAAAAATATAATTTCAAAATTATTATTTTTATTATTTATTATATTTCTTAAGTAATTGATATTGTTTTAAATATAGATTTTATTATTGATAAAATATCCTGCAAATTTGTTTATTTCCAATTAATAAATTTGATGTAATTTTAATTATTATAAAACAGTAAACAAAATAATTGTTTTTTACATAAAGAGTTTTTACTTAATAATTAATTAATTAAATATTGATTTAAACAAAAACATAATTATTATAAAATAAATTTGTAATAAAAACTTCTAATAAAAGATTCTGATGACAAATCATAAATTATAATTTTTACCATGTTTTCTAGCTTTGTAATTTTTATAGTTTAATTTTGGTAATGAATAATATAATTTCAATAATAATAAATATAATTTGTCATCAGAATTTTTCATTAGAAGTTCTTTATAAATATGTCTAAATAAAAATGAGCACTGTCAAACAATTAAACATTCATTTATATATGTTTGCAATTCATTGTCTGGAACGTTTTAAACCAAAAATAAATTTAAAATATAATCAAATTTACAATATTATTCATTTAGATAAACATAATCAGACAACAAATACGAATGCATTAAAAATAACAATTTCTGGATAACTTTATGTAATATATAATATTTTTATTGTTCTTATATTGCCAATTTTAATGAAACATTTTAAATTAATTAATAGAGTTATAATTCGTTCTTTTATCAATTGTTTCAAAATCTAATGTGTCGCTATAAATTTAATATTAAAATTGGCTTTAAAACTAATAATGAAATACTGGTAAGATAATATATTATTATAAAGAATTAAAATTTATATTTATTTATTAATTTACATTTTTGTATTGTTTTATTAATTAGTATTTATAAAAAAATTGATTATTTTTAGAGAAAGATATTAGATTTAAATGAAATTCCGATTAATACAAATCGTATTTTGACTGCAATTCAAATACCGGTAAAACAAATATTTTCGATCAAAATAATGACTATAAAAGTCCTTTCAAGAGATTATTCATATTTTGCATTTATAAAAATTTTGATTATCAAGTAAGAAAAAATGTGATAAAAAATTTAATTTAAATTTATTTTCATTTCTTTATATTAAGATATGGTTGTTAATTTTATTATTTATAGTAATAAATATTATATTGACTAATTTTCTGAATGATCAGGATAATAAATTTGGCAAAATATTTTTAAATTTAATAAAAATGTTGACAACGCAATCATTTAGCCTTTACGGAAAATATCTTGATCTATATATAACTAATAATTTAGTATTAATTACTAAATTACAATTAATTATATGAATTCTAAGCGCAAGTATTCTCACAAAATGTTTTATAAGTTTATTATTGGGAATATATTCGACACAAAAATATATTCCATTTATTGATTTACTGGACGATATTATCGCTAATAAATAGATATTAATCGACGGATTGGAAGCAATGAATGAATTAAATAAATCTTTTGAATGGAATCAATATTATTATCAAAAATTAAAAAATCGAATTATTAAACAAAAATATAGTTCGGATATGAGATTTCTAAGAGAATTTTCTAATGGAAAAATAGTTTACTTTTCTGATACAATACAAACAAGGAGGTATATTAAATTATATCAACCGATTTATCCAAATATAATAATAGTTTCAAATAAATATTTGCAATCGTTTACAAGTTATGCAATCGATAAGTACAATCCGTTTAGTAAAGAAATCACTTCAGGGTAAATATAAAAGCTATGTAAAAAAATATTTAATAAAATTATTTAATTTTTATTCTGTACAATAATTTAATGTTTTGAATATGTTTAGTCTGAAATTATATTAATTTTAAACAATTAATATTTAAACAATATAATATTTTAAACTAGTGCAAATGCCTGATTATTTCCCCATTCAACTATTTTAGAGTTTAACTTAAATAATATTTTTAAATTAAAGCATATAATTCATAGTATATGAAAGCATTTATTGATTTCAACTTAAAAACAGTTATTTTGCAATCGGTTGACTCGTTCACTGATACAAATTAATAAATTAACTAAGTCTCGATATACTATTTAATTTATTTTAGTGTAAATTTTAAAAATAATGTTATTTAAAAAAAAGTAAGCTAGATTTACTTAATAATTAAATCAGCTAAAATTTTTTTGAGTTTGTAAATTGTAACTTGTTATTTTGAAACTACAAGACTAAACATAGGGTAACCAGTAGATAGTTAGCGGTGCAGAAGTGAAAGAGTGGGGTTAGCGATCAGTCAAGACACTTGTCATTATCATTCGGAAATTTTTTTTTATGTGACATTAATCCTAAGGACATAAACTATCTTTTATGACAAAAGTTAATTCATTCTGAAAGTAAAGACATGGGTAAGAAGAGACATTTTGTCATAAAAGATAGTTTATGTCCTTAGGATTAATGTCACATAAAAAAAAAATTCCGGATGAGTATAAATGATAATATAGTGACAGAGTTGTTGAATATTACCTCAACCCCATGAAGTACAAGTTAAAATATAGTTTTGTAATAAAAGACAAGTTATGACTAATAA
>JAQFXP010003293.1:0-12868 GCA_034693685.1 Belba bartosi | reverse complement strand
AATAAAATAAATATATAAACAAGTTTAATAAGTATCCAGGTAAAGTTGTATTTAATTATTTGTAAATTATTAGTTTACTTTAATTAGTGAAAATTGCCTTGTAAATAAAAAGAGTGATCAAAATGTGAATCTACTGACCAGTCCAAGCAAAATTTTTGGCCTTTATTTTAGAAGTTATTACAAAAAATGTCTATTAATAATAATTTACACTTTAATTAAATAATATATTAAAATTTAAGTGTTTATAACTATTTGAAAAGTGTAAAAACTTGTTTGAATATTTATATCTTGGCTAAAAATTTACATATTAAACATGTATTTAAATTGGCATCTAATTGGCATTCAGGGCTTTCCTGATTATACTACTTACCGTAATACCCCACATATAGTTGCATGCTGGTATTAGCGAGGGTGACCATTTTTGCTAAAGGTTTTAAGATCCCTACCGGCATTCCGGTATAAAGCGAGGAAATTTTTGAATATAAAAAATAGTTTAATTATTATTTGCAATTATTTGCATTAATCAAATACAAATTAATAGCTGAATTCATTTTTAAGCAACCTGCCATTTGTGTTTGTCTAATTTTAAATTAAAATTTAACAAAATTATAAGTTTTTCCATAAATTTTTTTTTAATTTGTTTTGACTTTTGTGACAATTTTTTTTTTGTAAACTTTGATTTAAATTTTATTTATTTTTAAATTTTATATTTTATTGTAAAAAATTTTAAAATTTTAAATTTTTAAATATAATTTTATCCTAATATTAATTATAGTTTAGGACACTTTGATCTAGCAATTTTAGATCTAATTTTAACATATTTACTAATATAAACTTGTTAAGACTAAAATTTTTTATTTAATTTAGTTATAAATTAAAACTAACTTTTTATCTCCCATTTAGAATCTATCTTTCTAAAAAATTATTAAATGTTATATTAATTAATTTATATTTAAAAATACTTTAAATATTTCTTTTGCTTTAAAATACATCAATTTAAAAAATATATTTAATAATATTTTAATACTTCGATTGAAACTTTTTACTAATTGTACATGAATTAATTGCTTGTACAATTACAAATATTAATTGTATGCATATACAGTATGTTGACACAATTGAAAACAATTAAAAATTATGTATAAAACGCAAATTGTTTTCATGTACGATTCTAAGCATTGATATCATTACTGATATAATAATTGTCTTACTGTATGTAATGTATGTATGTTTGTATTAAATGGCTGTAATGTAATGAGTAGTAAGTTATAGATAATTACGGTAATACTTATTGAGATTAATATTTATCTGTTAGTTATAGATATTTGATAAAACATAAAACGATATTTTATATAAAATATGCAAAACTTATTCTATAAAACTTATTGAATTAATTAACACAAATCTGAAAATAATCCATAGAAAATAAAAACTGATACCAGGTCCATGACTAATGAGTTTTATTTTTATTTAAAATTTGTGCAATCACAATAACCGAAAAGTTTACAATAACTTATCGATTATTATGCAAAACAGTTTCAACTGACAACTGAGTATCAAAACGATTGAAATGTTTGAAAACAAACCAATATTTATGCAGATAATCATATTTTTCAATTTATTTTTCAATTTTCTTTATTCCTTGTCTTACTTATACTTAATACTATAAAAATAGATAAACTCGTTTTGATAATTTGCTATGCACATTTAAAAAAAAGTGACAAGAATCCTGCTAATGTATATAATGGTTAGCCAAGGTTGCCTAGGGGTAGCCAGGAGATATAGCTAGGAGAAAATTAGCAAATGTTATATTTAGCATGTTTGTATCTGAAGTAATATTTGCCGTAACTATCGTAAAAACAGAGATTGAATTGTGTTTACGGTTTACTTCATTGATTAAATAATCTCATATTAAACTTAAATCATATCTTTAAAGTAATCTGGCTCAATTGGCGACAAACATTTGTCATATACTGATATACTGTAGATATACTGAAATTTAATATATTATTTATCAAAACATAATATAATATAATATATACACTATTTATAAGAATCAATGAAAAACTATACGATTCTAAAGAAAAGTTGAATTAAAAACAGTTTTATTTATTTTGACTGAATTTTTATTCTGAGTCACAAACAGATCTCTATAACTAAACTAAATATACATTCAATACAAACGATAGACAAAAGGAATGTTTAGTATATTTATTATATAATTAATTGTAATACAAATAAACATAAAATATCGTAAATAATAATTAAATAATAAACTGTAAAAACATTACGAAATACAGAGATCATAATTAGCGACAATAACTGGACAGCTCTTGGAATGAGTTTGCGTTGCTTTCACTGCAAATCATTTGAAGCACCGATTGATTACAAAAAACGCTAATCTAAGCCCATATACCGATATTTACTCTATATTTAATATTTAATTTATATTCAATTGTTATATATTTGTTACAAATGTTAAGAATAATTAAACGTTTTGTCGAATAGAAAACTTTTAAATGGAATTAAAGTCCCCGAGTCTGGCATTGGAGGCATTGGTGAAACTGCGGGAGTGCTGTCGTCGAACCACTTTGACCTGCGATTGCTTTTTATACTTTTTCTCATCGCATGAGTCAGACGTATCGATACCCGAATCGATATCATTGCCGTTCTGTGCCTTTTTGGTCTCACTTTTATCTCCAATCTCTGGCTTATTATCACTCGAATCAGAATCTGTTTTCGTGTCAATCACTGGAGGTTTCGATTCTGTTCTGCAATCCGTATCCGTAACCACATTTACAACGGTTTGCATCGAAAGGCACCTAATCTTTGAGTTACAAGTTCTGGCACTTAATTCGTTTCTATTTTCAGTTGATTTCATTCGCTTCTGATTCTCAATCGCTTCGACTGTTATATCGCATAACGTCTCCAAAAAATTGTTGACTCCATCGTAGCCTTAATTCAATTTATTATATTATATATATATATTATTAATACAAATACAGACTATAAGATAACGGCTTTTAGTTTTAATCAATAAATTAGTTAATAAAACAAAAGTAAATAAAAAATATCGATAAAAAAAATTAGTGATTTTAGAACCGAATAAATAGTATAATCAAAATACTGTATATAATATATAATATAACCGAAACAGATAGCAAGACATAGACAGAGAGAGACATAGAGACGAGACGTATGAGACGTATACATACCGGGAAAGGCATTCATATCAATGATGGCATAGCGACCCGTTTTGTTTTCAATGATTATATCGATTCCCAACAACGAGAGACCCAACGCTTCGGAAACCACTTTAACGATTCGGTCCAATCGGGGCTTTTCGGGTTCGAGTATTGGGTAACGGATTTCATCGGTTTCGTCCAATTCGGTCAAATCGCAGCTCGAATTCGGTTTAGAGATGTCGTGACTGTCGAAGAAGACAGTCTCGCAGTCGATGTCTGAAATATAGTTTAATTTCAGTCAAACAACACCAGACACTGGCATTGGCACTGGCAGACAGAACCCGAAAGTATGATCAATGCAGTCATACCTCCGCGCTTGAAGTTCTTGAGCGACGGTCTCTCTATTACGTAATAATTATCTTTAATCAGAAACAGTTTAAAGAGTCTGGCGTTATGGTTGATAAAGGTCTGGGCGACACAGGGAGGTCTTATTGTCTTGAGTCCCGATTTGCCAAATATTATGGACATCTGATGTGCATAACTGGATCCGTGCGCCACAAGTGGTTTACAAACTAAACAATAATTCAGTTTTAATATCAATTTAACAAACTTTGAGCACTGACTGACTGACCGAAAGGAAAGCTAACGTTTGATGCCTTCAACTTCTCAAGATTTTCGTTGATATCAGTTGTGGTCAGTTCGACAAAAGTCGGGGTAAAGACTCCATCTGTGGTTCAATTCGTTTTATTATTTGTTTTAATTAATAATTATAATTATATTCAAATCAAACAATTCAAACAAAAAGCAAACTGTGCTGACCTTCCCGTGCGAGCTCACTGTCATCAATGAGTTTGTACTGACGATATCTGTCCAGAAGTTTCCGCACGTTCTCTAACGGATCCAAAATAACAACCTCTGGATGTTTGGCCACATATTCCTGTCATTAGACATACAATTACTTAATTTAAAAAATATTAAATTCTTATAATAAGAATAACAACTCGAGTCGACACGAAGTGCCGACAAATTCTTATTAAGTAATTATCAAATGAATCATTCGATTCAATGACAAACATAACTCAAATCTATATTTAATTCAATGAATGCAAAAACAAAACAATTTGTAATAAATATTTCCAATGTTTTAAAAATACGTTTTGTATATTTTTATTAATTTATTACTCGTTTTTTTCAAACTATAAACATTCGTAACATTCATTCAATTGGCAATTATTGAAAATTTTAATTTACTGTTCACTCAAAACACAACAAAAAAAATTTGATAAAAAATAACTTTTTTTTGCAAATACTAGCGAAACATATTTTAGATTCTTTAGAAAGAAACTAGTTAAACGAGAAGATGAATAAATCAAATTAAAAAAAAGTAATAAAATTAAAACATTAACTAAAGATTTATTTATATTTCGATGACTAATAAGTCAATGACTAAAATATTTGTAACAAAAAAACAGATAAATATGTTTTGCAAAAACTGATTCAATGAATGCTTTGATACTAACTCTTAATTAAAACCAAACGTAAACTAATTGAGCGCTAAATATACTAAAAGATTATAAAGTAAATAGACTTTAAATAAAAATCCGTTTATTTCAACAATTTCTTAAATATTTCGCTAATTATTTCAATTATAAACAAAAATATATTTTTAAATAATTCTTATGAAATGTTTTTAAAACTAAATTAGTTTTGATTCAAATCTAAATGTATTCGAAATATATCTCAAATTTTAATCTTAAACTCAAATGTAATTTAAGAATTAATATATAAGTTGTTATGTCTTTAAAATAAATCAAATGATATATAGTTTTAGAGACATTGCGATTGGGTTTGGGTTTGTGGTAATCGACAAACATTTGAATTAAATTACAATTAGATTCTAACAAATGAGTCAATGAGTCAACGTATGGCTAATTTACCTCAAAAAGAGCGATCTGTTTGCGAGACAAGGGATCGGCTTCTGCTCTAACCATAACATCCGACAACTTGTGGACAATGGCTGCGAACGGGCCCTGAGTTTCGATCGGAGAATTCAAATCGATTTTAATTAAATCAAATCCTTTTTGTTTGAAATGTAGTTCCAACTGATTGACACATATTTTTTGGCATTTCTTGTCACTCCACCAAAAACCAACTTTTGCCGACATTTCGATCAGTTTTCGACACAAATCCCAAACGAATGACAATTTTGAAATCGATTCACAATTTCAATAATTTGTCTTTAATAGCATTTGTGGCGATCTTTTCAATCGGAAGTTCGCGACAAATGGCACTAAATTTAATCATTTTTTTCTAATTAATTACTAATTGTAATGAATTAATCAAATATTTAGTTATATATTAATTACAATCGATTGGTTAACTAAAGTTGAACTTTACTTACATTTAATTGTCTGTTGTTTTCAAACAAACTTTAATAAACAAAACGATTGTTTACTTGTCTTAACACAACTCAAGTTAATCACAAAATTATTATTTAGTCTTATTTTTAAATCCAAATATATGTCAATCAATAAAAATGAAAAATTAAACTAAAATATAAACAAAACTAAACTGGAATTGAGTGTAAATTCAATATAAATTGAGTAAATATTTGTTAATTAAATGAATTAATAGATACAGTCATTGAATGCATTGGAATCGACACAAAAAGTAGTGATTATTTGGATCGCATTTATCGTATTGTAAGTCGAGTTCACATTAAAGCAGTGTTTTGTGAGGCGTGTCGTGAATGCGTCGATACGCCAATCACTGCTTAACACACTATCAGACATTCAATGCGATTACGTCACGCTTTGAGATACTGTACTCTAGAAGTACTGTAACGGTAGAGAAGTAAAGAAGTAGTACTAAACTACAGTACAGTATATGAATAAATCAATTCAATTCATTTCAATGAAATTCAATGCAATTTTTTATTCTTTTTAAATAACATTTTTTTTGCCAATTGATAACAAATGTCTTTATAATACATTCTATCTCGCTAATAAGATAATCTAAAATCTAAAATATATTATAAATTCAAAAAATATTGATAACGTTTATACAATTAGTTTGAATATTTAATTTTAAAACATACAACCTAAAAAGATAAGAAAATATTACCAATATAAAATTAAAATCTAAAATATAGTTTAGACTTAAATAATTAAACTCTACATAAAATTAATGTAACCAGGTATTTTTTGTTTGTAAAAATTAAGCAAATAAATATATTTCTGGTTTTAACTTAATAAATTATAAATTTAAAAAGATTAGATTTTAATACCAGGTCAAGGTCTGTCAAGTCAGCGGTTTAGCTAGGAATAAAATAACGGTTTATATCGAAATAATCGACTTTTTTCTTAATCTTAATCACATTTTTCTTAATTAAATCGGATTTAAACAAGATTTCAATTAAATCTGGTTAGCTAGGAATTACTGAAATATATAACTTATAGTTTGTAAATCGGGCAAAAACTGATACAATCCAGGTTCAGTTCTATCAATTGGGTCAGAGCAGAAAAAATGAGGCATAAAATTGGAAAAGCGATAAAATCGGAATTATTTAACATTGTTTCTATAATAAATGATTTTAGAATATAAGGAACAAAACCAGAAAAGTGATAAAACTGGAATAGACAAAACTCAACTTTGACTGTATTTCAATACAACAGCAAAGAATACTTTAATAACTAATTCATAAGTTTAATTTATCAAGTGATTATACTTTGTAGTTGTATTAGTATATTAAATTTTTGTCCGATTCACGAACTTTATAACCAGGGATTAAGAAGGTAATCCAGGAGGAGGAAACAGGAAAGGAATTTTTTTTTTGTAAAAATTGGCCAAAAATTTAGGGAATAACAGAGGAGGGATTTTTCCAAAAACGCTCAAAAACCCCATATATTTATGATGAAATTCTACTTAATTTAACCGGATTTTGTTCCAATTTAGGGAAAATTTTTGAATTTTAATTTTTTAAAAACCAAAAAAGCCCAGGGAGCGCCTTTTTCGCACCAAATGCTAGGGGGAATAAATTCCAAATTTTAAAATCAGGTGGAATTTTTGGCTGATCAATGATGTTTATAACTTATAGGTATTTTGATATTTGGTTAACACTTGTAATTTATTTTTATTTTTTTCAAATGAAGTTTATTTTTTAAAAAGTTTACGATTAAAGATTTATAATTTAGAGTCAAATTAGACAAAAATAATTCCTGAATAATAAGTTTTGATTAATAACGCAAATCTGATTTACATTTAAAATCAATCGATCAGTGATTTGTGATTTAGTTATATTAGTTTTATGACTATTCTTCATATTTCAAGACATTAGCCGTTACTCTCGTCTCAATTCTATCATTTAAAAAATAATTTTTATAATCTGAAAGTAGAATTTATGATTAGCTTAATACTCATAATGTGAATCAATTAAGTTTAGAAATAATACTGAAATTAATTAAGTACATTTTTATGTGATTAGTAACTAAACAATGAAATTTTACATTTACTTAATTAAATGGTTTTTATTCCATTATTAATTAGTTATCTACTGAAGTAAAATTATTATATTTTATAAATTAAAAATTTTAATGCTAGTTATAATTTAAATTTTTTTTAATTAAAAAAAATTATGAATACCATTATAAATATCTGCCGATCCAAGGGGTTTCAGGGGAAGGATTTTTCTCAAAATTTTGGCCAAAAACCTAGGTGAGATCAGAGGAGAGATTTTTTCAAAACGCTTAAAAACACATATATTAATGATAAAATTTTGCCTAATTTAACTGGATTTAAACCGAATTTGTCACCACTTTAGGGAAAATTTTTCTAATTTTGGCTGAAAAAACAATAAATTAAAAGTCGATGGTGTCCCTTTTCGCAGACCAAATACTAGTGGGGGGGGAGGGGGGGGTAAATTTTCAAAATCAGAGGAATTTTTGCCTGATTCCCCCCTTCAAAATCCATGATAAATACTCAACATGTATGTTTAGCAATTGAATAAGCATTGTAATATTTGAATATGGTATAATATGCTAAAATATTTATCAAATTGTACCAACTGTATGTTATGAACAAGCTTAAATTTGTACAAACTAAAAAATAATTACTACATTATATTTTTAAATATAATTTAACATTTAAAAAACTCTAATCAAGATTATTTTTACAACGACATCAAGAATTTAGCAATTATTGTTCAGCGGTTCAGGGGATCAGAAGTTAAATTTAAAAAAATTGGTTAAAAACCTAGGAGGGAATGAGGGGTGACTTTTTACGGCTTAAAATACATAGTCTAGTTTTCAAGTTAAACCAAATTTCTACTAAATTTAATTAATTTTAAAACAACATGATGAAGTTTTGGTTGACCTTTACTCTGTCTCCATTCTTGATTAATAGACTAGTACTGTGCTGTTATGTTCGAGTGGTTTTGAATGCGTTTAGACGTTATTTACGAGTATTTATTGTTTAAGCAAAAGTGGCAAAAGACGTAATTTGTTTATTCAATTCATAGCTTTGAATTGAAGTGTAATTTCAATTTTGATTTCAATTGAATTTCGTATTGATTTTGATTTAATTAAAGTCCAAAATGACTACAAATGACGTTAAGCCGAATAATACTATTTATATAAATAATTTAAACGAAAAAATCAAAAAAGACGGTAAGAATTGAATTGAATTTATGACTATTTTTGGTCTAATTATTGTTTATTAACTGTTTGAAGAGCTGAAGAAGTCATTGCACGCGATATTCTCACAGTTCGGCTCAATTATGGACATAATAGCACTGAAGACACTGAAGATGAGGGGACAGGCGTTTGTTGTCTTCAAAGAGATGACCAGTGCTTCCAATGCCTTGCGATCGATGCAGAACTTCCCCTTTTATGACAAACCAATGGTAAGTCTGACTAAGTCTAAGTCTAACCGGCGTTCGAGTGATGCAATTGTGTCTCATATTGTGTCGACAGCGCATCCAATACGCGAAGACTGACTCAGACCTAATCGCCAAAATGAAGGGAACTTTTGTCGAACGACCGAAACTGCCCAGAAATGAAGAACCAAAGAAGAAGAAGAAGGAAAAGAAGCCGAACCCGTCGGGCGGCCAAGTGGGCGGTCACGGCATTCCGCACTCGGCTCTGGCAGAGCAGCCGCCGAACAATATATTGTTTTTGACTAATTTGCCCGAAGAGACTAATGAGATGATGCTTACAATGCTGTTCAACCAATTCCCCGGATTTAAAGAGGTCCGACTCGTCCCGGGAAGGCATGACATCGCGTTCGTTGAGTTCGACAATGAGTTCCAATCCGGGGCCGCAAAGGACGCCCTCCAGGGCTTCAAAGTCACCCCAACTCATGCCATTAAAATCACTTTCGCTAAAAAGTAGACATCGTTTCCACCGATGAAGACATCAATCGATTATCGATCGATTGGTTTATGTTTTGATTTATTTACGTTTATATTGATATCGACTTTACTTTTCATTCATATTCTGCAAATCATTATTAATATTATAAATGAATAAAAACTAAATTTCAATAATAAGACAATAATTTACTTTTAAAACAATTCAATTAACTTAAAATAACAATAAATTTAAACCAAATTTGAATTAGAATTTAGAAAAAATTGATATAATTTTAGTGTTTGTGCGACTGGGCTTTCAATCGTTTTTATAAATAATTTTCTTTTCAAATCAATTAATAATATTTTCAAATATTTTTTCTTTAAATTATTATATATATAAAGAAATATTTTGTTTTATAAATTTGGAAAAATATAAATCAAAACATTAATTAGATTTACATAAAGATACGGACATTCAGATAACAATTGGATTGAATTTTCGGCACAAAAAAACAGTTAACTCTTTAAGACTGTATCGACTTATTGTCGAAATTGATCGAAACATTGATTTCTTAAAATATTAAGTAGTAATTAATTGACAATAAGTACAGAATTGATAGAACTATTAATAACTCGCAATAAAATTATGATTAGACTTGGAATAGAATTTAAAGTTAAAACAGACTTTTTAGGCTTTTTTATACAAAATACAACTTTAGGTCAAATAAATGATTTAATTTGAATTAAGCGGGTAATTAGTAAATATAATTAGATATAATTAAATATAATTAGACACTGTTTAAATGTACAATACAATACACGCACTAAAAGTCTCACAAATTTTAATTGTCCGAAACACTGGAGATTTCCGCACTTTTACAAAAAAAAAACAATAATTATCTCAATTATACCAATCGTTAACTCATTTATTCGTTACTAAATATTTAATCTGTTTATTCTAATTGCTATCAAAATAATTCCAGTGTTTCGGCAATAAATTCTGTGAGCTTTGATCGCATCGCCCGAAATAGTTAGCAATTGATATACATTTCGGGAATATTTGTCAATAATTTTTATAATTATTTATAAATGATTTAAAATTTAATACAAATAAAGCAATTTTGATAATTATAGAAATATGTTTATTCATTGATTAGTACATTAGAAACATATTTCTATAATTATCGATAAACTTAATTACAATAAAACATTTTCTATAATAGAATACTAAATGACAAACATTTAACGATTGAAATAAAATTTACAAAAAATTAAATTATTTTTTACAAATTAATTGTTTTTTAGAAATTAAGAATAATTGAATAAATAGTATTTTCACATAATTTAAAGCAATTTTGATAAAACAACGCATTTATGGAGTTAGTCGACTGTCTGGTGTCTGGGCTCTAGTGTTTGTTTGCGTCTTCGTGTGCTTTCTTAACAATAGCCAGTTTTGAGTTCCTGTCCGACACGGGTAGGTCTTTATAGGGCTGTTCTTTAGTTCCGTGAAGCATAAGAGTCCATTCCTTAATGAACCCGATTTGTGGCGTTTGGCTCTCGAATCGAGCCTCGAGTCTCCAAACCCCGCGAGGGTTCTCACCCCAGGTATGGGTTGTCATAAATGGCCATTTAGTAAAGCCGTCGCGTCGGTCGTCATCGTTGGGTCTTCGGCTCAAAATCATTGATCTAATGGTAAAACAATTAAAACAATTAGAGTAATCAGTTCTAATAAAATGGTTTATACTGAGTATATGCATAAAGTGCTACAAACCTGGTGCCCAAAGGAGAGATCAGATACAATGTAACGTCTCCTCTTCGGGTCGAATTCAAAGTGATGACAGACTGGATGTGTTCGATGTAATTCACTTCTGTCTCACTTCCTTTGCAGGCATTTGTATCGATAGTCATAAACAAGCTTTGATTGGTGGGAATGGGCAGCACCTGTATCACCGAACCGGCCTCGCAATGAAAACGTGGCGGAACTGTCTTCCAGAGTCTGGCCAATGCAACCATGGCTCCCGCGTCCAGTACTCCGTATCCAAAAAGATGATTAAACTCAAGGCCAACGCCATTCATATTCCAATTAAACCTTCTTTTGCTGTCATAGAGAGAGTTCCGCTTTGATGTTAAGACCGACAGGTGTTGTATGTCTCTCCACGTAAGGGTAGGACTGTGTGAATGATGGTTTAAATTTAATTTGTCAATTTATTAATTTAGTTAATTAATTAATTAAATATATATTTTTTGTTAATAATTAGACTAACTTTGCTTCTAATGCCAGTGCAAAAACACCGGCAGCTTCAGGTGCGGCGGCCGAAGTGCCTGAATGTGTTTTTGTACATTTGCCGTAAAGATCAGTCGTTGCCTATAAGTAGATAATTAGAGACATTTTGAAACTATTAATATATATATATGTATTATGTATATATATATATAAATTATTTATGAAATATATTCAATACAGTTTAAGAAAGGGATATAAATTGATTTAATCATAGCTTAACTCAAATCAATTCTTTCATTACAATCACAAATATTCTTGATTTGAATTTTATTTGAAATACAAAGTAAGAGTACAAACTAGTAAATGTTCTAGTCTATAGTAGAATAGTTTAATTTTTTGTCAAAAATTATATCAAATGTTAGGATAAAATTTTTCTAAGCACTTCTAATCCATTATAATCAAAACTACCGATAATTTAATTATATTATATTTGATCTCAATTTTGTTGCTAAGAAACAGACTCTACTTTCGCTTCTATTTTTGCAATTATTTTAAGCAAAGCTAAAGCACTTTAACTGATCAAAAATCAACTTAAATTCCAAACTATTTTATTAATTTTAAGTAAAAAGATTAGTAATTGGGAAAATATTTTTTACATTTTTGTAATCTTTAGGTCTTATAATAAAATATTAATCAAATTTAAGGAAAAAATAATATATTAATTAAATTCCAAAAATTTTATATTTATATATTTGATTTAACTTATACAGAATAAATATACCGTATTATCTCACACATTAGTACATATACATATTAGGTGAAATATACCATTCCCTAAATTTGGTCCAAAGCCTCTACGTATATGTACTTATAAGGTGAGGTAAACTCAGGGATTGTGAAGGGGGGGGATCAGGCAAAAATCCCCCCCCTGATTTTGAAAATTGGCATTTATCCCCCCCCTAGCATTTGGTCCGCGAAAAGGTACCCCCCCCTTGCCTTTTTGCCGGCCGCCGAAGGCGGCCGGCAAATTTTTTGTGTTTTTTGCTCAAAATTAGGAAATTTTCCCTAAATTGGTGCTAAATCCGGTTTAAATCCAGTTAATTTAACTAAATT
>JAQFXP010003292.1:0-12869 GCA_034693685.1 Belba bartosi | reverse complement strand
CTCTGTATCTCTCTCTCTCTCTCTCTCTCTCTCTCTCCATTGAAATTTTTCATTGAAATGATTTTGACCTCAAAATCAATTGATAATTATTTTACACAAAACATTCGACACAATTAAGTCTTAACTTTTTAAGTTATTTCATTTCGCATCTTATTCTGAGTTATAATTATTTGGTAATTATTAATACTATTGAAATACAGTATTCGCTAAGTTTTATTCTTTAAGCTTATTCTTTAAATTATTTTTTATATTTTAAAAGCAATGGATTATAAAATAATTTTGATTTCTAGAAATATCAGATATTTTTGACATATTCGTCAATATATTGAATTGATTTGATTTTTTCATTTGCATTTTGTAATAATTTATTATTAAGTTCTTGAAATAAAGTTAACAGTAATTTGATATAAATTAAAAAAAAATTTAGCTAATAATTACTAAAATTGCTATAACATTCGTTAAAATAAACAATTTATATTTAATTAAGTTATTAATATAATTATTAAAAATGTACTTTGTAAAACATGCATTAAATACATTAATTAAATTCAATATTTTTCCAAAAATACATATTTATCTAATTCTTATACAAATTGAAATATTAAATAATAGAATAAATAAATAAAAAATATAAATTTTCAAAAATGATCTCAATCCTTAAGTAACGGAAAAGTTCATTAATAACAAAATTCAAATAAATCATTGAACTAGTTTTCAATTTCAAATCAAATTCTTGATTTTTTCCAATTCTCATTTTTAAATCTGAATTTTTGATATTTGTTTTATTAATCTTATTTATGATTAGAAAAAAAATTAAAAATTTTATTTCTATTTAACTATATAGAAAATATTTGTTGCATCTTGAAAAATAACTAAATATCTAATAATTTAACATTTTGTCAGCTTAAAACTAAAAACATTTTGCAAATAATTTTTCCATAAATAAAAAATATCAAAATTTTTAGTGACGTCTTAATTGGTAAACTTGAAAAATATTTGTTTAAAAATAACTTTTAATTCATATTTAGTTTACGTATGCTTTGAGAGACATAATTATAAAAATCTAAAGATTAAAAAAAATAAAATATCTAATAGAAAAAAATATCCGACAAAAAGAAAACCATTGAATCAATATCTTTTAAATAATATTATAATTTTGATTGAGATAGTGTAGAATGTCTTCGAGCAAATACATAGAAATTTTTTTATTTATTACACATTCTATTGAAGGCAAACCACTTTTGCTTATTCTCTCATTCACTCGAATCTGGTTTTTTGAGAATTTCATTTAGGACTCACTTGTGTCTGATTATCAGCAAAAAAAGTCTTTTTCAGTGTTAATGTCTGACAACGCAAATGAAGACCACTTTAAACCAATGCGAATGAGTAGAGAAAGTGAATCGAGTTTTTGTACTTTTGTTTAATAAACTTAATTGAATGTTATATAAATAAGAATGAAGTTTAATAATAGTTTGTTTCAAATCAAATGCTAGGATTTTTTTCAAATCTAAAGTGGATTTCACAAACCAGGTATTTAAAAGTTTGCAATAAATAAAGTCAAATATTGTAAAAAATGTCCCATGAGCTTTTTAGCAATACTAAATGTATTGTTTCTGGTTTTGTTTTTTACTTGTTAATTCCTATTACTAAATAATAATTTGATATGTTTGTATGATATTAAAAAAATTCCATGTACTTTATTTTTTATTTTTTAAGTATATAAAAGATTTTGTTTAAACTTAATCAAGTCTAAATCGAAAATTAAAAAAAATATTTTTTAATAATTGTTTTTTTTATCAATTTGTTTTTGCAAACTTAACTAATGTGGTGGAAATCTTATTGTCTATGTTTTTTTTAAAATTCTATTTTGAACAATCATTAAGCAAATAATAGATAATTATAAACTTGAAAATTACAATTTTTTTAGAAATCAAATTTATTTAAATTTTATTTTATATACTTCTTTTTATTTTTAATTTTTATGTAAAAATAAAATATGGACTATGTAATTTTGTTAATGTGCATATGTTTGTACACTAAATACTAATTAAATAAACATATTAATCAGAGTTTCAAAAGGGGTAAATAAAAAATTCTCCCCTAATTTTAATTTTTAAAATTAGCATTTATTTTCCTCCCCTCTCCCCTAGAATTTGGTTTCCAAAAATTATTCCCACTATGTTTTGCCGGCCAAAGGCGGCCGTCATATTATTCGAGTTTTATTATTAAAATTAGGAAATATTTTCTAAATCAGTGCCAAATCCGGTTTAAATCTAGGGATTGAGAAGATTGGCCGATTCAGGGAAATTAGGGGAGGGATTATAAAAAATTTGACCAAAAACCTATGGGGAATAAATTTTCTTAAAAATGCTCAAAAAGATCATATATTAATGATAAAATTTTACCTAATTTAGCTGAATTTAAACTAATTATAATTAATTTAACTGAATTTAAACCGGATTTAGTAACAATTTTGACTAATTTAACCCTAATTTTGGTCAAAAATTTTAAAGAAATTGCTGGCAGACTTTGGTGGTCAGCAAAAAGTTAAGGGGTATTTTTTTGCAAAACAAATGCTAGGTGGATAAACTGCTAATTTCAAAATTAATGTAATTTTTGCCTGATCGCCTTCTCTAATTCCTGTTTAGATCCGGTTTAAATTTAGTTAATTTAGTATCTAATTATATATGTTTTTAAACATTTTTCAACTTTCTTAGACTTTTTATCTAACAACCTCTTAGATTGACTAATCTTTTAAAACCAACCATTTTTTATGATAAATTTGGTATTTAAATTAATTTTAAATCGAATATTATATAAACATGCTTTTTAATCTTTTAATCTTGATATTTATTTTATTTACTGAGAAAAACAAATATTATTGATTGATCTAAACATGTTAATATAAAAATAATAATTTAAAATTTACTAATATAACAAAGTCAACTCAGCGCTTGTTTTTTAATTGTTTTGTTTACAAATCATAAAATTGAAGAAAAATATTTTATTAATAAATGTAAAAAAATTAAAGTCATACAAAATTTCAGTTGAGGTTAAAATAAATTAAAATTTTAGTTTAAAAAGTTATTTAGTTTGCAATTACGGCTTTAAAACTTAGCTAAAGACAAGGTTCAGCTCCATTTGAATAATTTTCAAAACAGCTAATTACTGAACATCTAAAACTGCATAGAAGTGTTAGACGTTATTTTTTATGCACTTTCTTACTGGTCAACTAGTTAGATAAAATTTTGTGATTAGTATATAAACATTTATTCTAGGGTATTTGATTAAATAAAATTGATAAGTTAATGAATATTTAATTTTGGTAATTAATTCTTATGTCAGTTCTGGATAATTTCCTGATTTTAAAAATTGGCGTTTGGCCCGCAAGAAGTTGCCTTTTACAATTTTCCGGCTGCTTACTGCGACCGAAATTTTTTTGGATTTTTTGGTGTTGTAAATATCCCTAAATTAATGCTAATTCAAGTTTAAATTAACTACATTTAGCCTAAATTCGGCTTAAATTTAGTTAAAGTAAATTATAATTTTATAGGGGTTTGAGAGTTTATTTTTGTTAAAACCCTAATCCCCTCTGGATCGACAGACCTTCTCAATCTATGATTAATAAATAATGCTTTCAAGTTTTACGTTAGCTGTTCTGCAATTAGATGTTCCACAATTAGCTGTTTAGTGATTAGCTTATGTGCATATTTTTTGTTTATTTTAAGGAAGTAGCTATTCTGCAATTAGATCAAGTGGAACATTACCAAAGACAACGTTTAGCATTAGAAAAAAACATCTAATATATTATTCACTATCTATTAGATGCCCAAAAAGCCATGAATTCAAGCCATGAATTCAAATCTAAGCTAACTTTCCTCTTCAGCGTATGTGTGACACACACTTAACCCAATTACGATACAAGAGAACCACATAAACACATCAGCACCTGTAGCTCTAACAGTTAATTGTAGTTTAGCTAGTTTCATAGTCTCATGATTGCAATTATTTCGATATATCGACAAAAAGCAGTTATTTTCTATTAATCGTAGAAAAAGTTTGATTAATAACTGCAGAAAAACTTCCGAATTTTTTCAATCAGACCTCCTATTTAACTAATTATTATTTGTTGAAACAATTGTTATATTTTAATGATTTAAAAGTCTTTGAAAACTTTAAATAATTACAAAATAGAAATAAGATTTGATTTTATAACTATTAAAACTTTCTTTAGTCATTAATATCAATTTTGAAGACATGTAATAAAATTATTAAATCGAAGTAATGGTAATTAGAATTATTTCCCAAATAATTAAATGCAGTAAACATTAAACGCAATCAAAATACAAATGATTTTTAAATAACAACTTTTTCTTCAATATCTAAGAGTCATTGAAAAGTTTTTGATAATTTAATCGATAGAAGAAAAAACAGTTTTCGAGTATTAGAAAGTAAGGAAAACAGGTTTATTGCAAATATTGCCATTGCCTGCCATTGCCTGCTATTACAGCACTAGTACTGCAATCACTTCTTCGTCTTCTTTATAGTTATAGCGATTTAATACTATTCAGGTATTGAGTGAATACAAGTTGAAATTTTTTCTTCGTTATCCATTCGCTGGAAATTTTTGTCCAAACTTTCCTCAAACGAATCCAATGACGAAATTGTAAATTACTTTTTCAACAATAACGAGAAGATCTCAATACGAGTGGCAGTGAAAGTGAATGAATCAAATGTTTGTTTGTTAGTGAAGACGCTTTTTAATTATTGTCAACTAAAAACATTCCCTAATTTTAATAAGTTTTTTCTTTAATTTTTTTGTCTTTACTTTTTGAATTGTTTTTGAATTAATATAATTTACGACTGATTAGAGGAAAACATCTGAAAACAAATCCGTATTCGTATCTCTAATTTGTTTTCTCTGTTTGTAAATTCAAATGTTAGTGAAATATCTGTTCAATGTTTTAACTTTTTGTCAAATTTCTGTGATATTGTGATATTCTTCAGTCAATATTGATAATTCTTAGCGACTATTCTCTCATTTGTTTTAAGTCACGTATACAACACAATACAAATGTAAAACGTATTCTCTATTTAGATATCAATAATTTGTTTCAATCAGTTGATCAAAACTTTTGACAAAACATTTATTTTTACTTTTTATTTGCAGTTTATGTGTTGCGACAAAAATCAAACTTTAATTTCAAACATAAATCATCAAAAACGAAGACAATATTAAGACAAGTGTTAGTTAGTGTTAAATCAATTGAAATAAATGGACAAAATTGAAAACCAATTGACTAATCGACGTAATTAAGTAATATTGTGTCAAATATTTAGGAAATACTGTATATAACAAATAGAAAACGAAACTTTTGAACAAAAAATAATTAAAAAACATAAAATGTTAAAATCTCCGTTCAATAACCACGCATTCAATTCGGATGAGGCGGACGTTGTGGCGATCAATGACGACCGAAACGCATCGCTCAGTCGGTTCCGACGGCTCACGTCGACCGACGGCGGGCCAGACGAACAGCTCAACAAACACCCGCAGCTAATGCTGGCCAAACTGGTCGAGGAGACGGCTAATGGCGGTTACATTAATGAAGGTATGGTTATGACCGAAGAGACGCCTTCGGACATCAAACTCGCCATCGAAGTCGAACAGAAGACAACGGCAGTGGCCGTCGATGTGCGCGACGTGACCTTCACGTACGGGTTCGGCAAAAAGAGCTTATTAACGCTTAAGAAGATTAATGTATCAGTTCCACAGGGCAAGATTTATGCATTGCTCGGCTCCAGTGGTTGTGGTAAGCATTTGCTTATCTTTTTATTTTTGAAATTTATTTCTCAAATATTTTTACCGCATTTTGCAGACCAGACGGCAATTAAGAAAACAGTTATTAATCTATAAATAGATTTTTTGCTTAAATATCAAAATTAAAAACATTTTTTTATAGAAAAACGAGGATAAAAGTGATGTTAAAGTTTGGAAATATTCCTATTGTTAGCTATTATTTGGTATATAAGTTAGTGAAAGTCAATTAAAAATATTTATTATTGGTATATAATTAGAAACTCAAAACAAATTATTATTCAAATAATTATTTTATTATTCAATAATTTTTATGAGAAACACAAAGAAAGCATTGAACTAAACAAACAATAAATATATACTTTTTTTTATTCAATTATATTTTTATTGTTTGAATAATAAACATATTATTTATATTTAATATCGGAATCGTTTTGAATAATGAAATCGAAAGTCCCACTCATTTATAGTTTAATAATGTGTTAGCACTTCATTATTTACAGTCGAATGATCTTCTCTTAGACTCGACTCAAAGTAAATCGTTTTCTCCTAACCCAAACTCATTAGCGCTTATAAACAATTTAATTGATTTTTGCTTTAATTCTTGATAAACATAAAGCTCTTTAAGTAATATCATTGGCGTAAACCCCTAAAACTTACAAAGACCACGACTATAATGCACATACAGTATAATCAGGTTTGACCAAACTTAGCAAGGAATAAGTTATAGGCATACAAGTATTCTAATAGTTATCAAAGCTTAAATTTAAATAATTTTTCTAAAATTAATTTTTTTATTGCATTATACTAATATGAAAATTCTAAAAATTTAAATTTAGTTAAATTTTTCTTTTTTATATTGCATACAAAAACTAAAAATTCAGGAATTACTACTTGACTCTTTATATTAATTAGTTATGCCTGGGTAACAAGTTGCACTACGTAATAACCAGGACATACAGTAGTTATGACTTTTCTAAGTCACATGTGATTTGAGAACTATAGCAACTGATAAAGTGATATAAATTTTAAAAACGAGTTAAATCAGATTAAGTTAGACTCCGAGGGAAAAAAGTTAACATTAATTAAAATGCATTATTTTATTCGATTCAAATTAAAAAATATTTAACATTATTTCAAAGAAAATTTGTAAGTATTTAGAATTTCAGCACATAAATATATTTAGAGATAGTTTAGGTAAAACCAATTTCAACTTTTCATTTTTATTGCTTTTTGAAATTTTTAATTAATTAAAATTTTAATTTAATGTATAGCGTGGGTGTTAGTTTTTATAATTAATTTCTTTGTTTATTGTACAATATGTTGCATAATCTGTAAATATTTTTAATTTTGTTGTTTTAAATATAATTTTGCAATTTTAATTTAATTAATTTTATGGAAATATAAAAATTCAATCTAAATTTTTAAATAATTTATTAATTTAGTTGTTATTAGATAACTTTTGTAAAATATTTATATATTATGTTTTTAATCAATTCAAACTAACTTTAAATCTAAGCAAGCAATTATTTTAAAATTAAATTTTATATCATAGATCTAATAATATAATTTAATTTCCATTTCCATTTTGATTTAAAATTTAAATGTTTATTTTATTTAAATTTTATTTTATAATTTAAGAAAAATAATTAAATAAAACTCAGAAATATAAATTAATTTTCACTGCAATTTGATTTTTTCTGTTTAATTTAAATCAAACCCAAGGACATTTGTTTCTAAACAAAAATAATCTTGATTAAATAAAATAAAATTTTAAATTCAATGTTAGATCTTTGGATTTTTGGATATTTATATGAAAGTTAACTAACAAAATTTAAAATTTTTTACGATTAATCCAATAATGGCAGTTAAAAATATACAAAATAAAATTATTATCTTTCTTTAATAATTACTTGATTTTAGTAAAATTAGAATTATCTGCAGATAAAACGGTTAAATTTAAATAAATGTTAGTTTTTATGATGTATAATTCTTCTTGTTAAGTTTAAATTATTCAAAGAATTTTTTGTTAGCTAAAATATTTGAAAACTTTTTTTGGTTCAAATAAGTGTCGATTTTATTGATAAGTTAATAATTTAAATTTAAAAATATTTTCTAAATTAAGCAATGGTTAAATTAGTATAGGAATTTCTCAATTTTTAAATAAATTGATTAATTGAATAGTTTAAATTTAAACCTGATTTTTTACCTCACATATTAGCAAATAAATTTTTCTATTTATTTAATTAAATATTTTTATTTTGAAACAAAGTTTTGAAATTAATTTAAGTGTTTATCTAAACAAAAATTTTAGAACTAGTTTGTTTAATTTATAACTTGTTTAAGCAGTTTGGTAAACTTAATAATTAGAAAAATTATAATTTAATTGTTATTTAAAAAAAATAAACTCAAAATCTTTTAAGTTTTAGATCAAATTAATTAAAATCTTTATTTTAAAAATATATTCTGAATGCTTTAAACATTTGAAATAATTAACGATTTAATTAAATTAACTAAAATAGAATTTGTATTTAAATATAAAATTTTATTAATCAAAACAAAGTTTAATAAATTGAATAAACAATAGATTACAAAGTTGAAACAAAACAACAATTTCATTGCTAAAAGGTTTCACACGATTTCCAAATGAACTAAAATCTGAATTATGTCGGTATTGACCCAACTCTTACTTTCATCAAAACATGTCCAATGATAGGGAAAACAAAACATATTATGTTATATAACTAAATACAATATTTAATACTAATATTCAATTATATTTCTTTAGATTCTTATCAAAACAGGATTTAAAAACCACATAAAATTTGAATATACAATTCATTAGAACTGCATTGAAAATAATTGAATTTTTTAAAAATTATGTTATTTATTAAATTTTAATTTATTTGTCTTAGAGGCTCGGAATTCTTGTTAATTTTTATTAGCGTTGATAATTATTTATCAAATGAAATCTAAACTTTATTTTGAAAAAAAGCATTGAGAGCAAGACTATAATGACTGAAAAGTTAATCTAAATTTTTATCAAAAATGTTTTTCAAATAAAACCTGTTTTTCATATTTACAGAATTAAATCCATAACTTATTTATTTATTTATTTAAGTTTTATAATAATTTGATTAAAAGGCAAAACAACTTTATTGCGATGTGTTTTGGGTCGACTTACGCCACAGTCGGGAACGATTCGGGTATTTGGTCGCGAACCCGGTTCGGACTACAGTCCAGTGCCCGGACCCGGTGTCGGTTATATGCCTCAAGAGTTGGCGCTATTCCCAGACTTTACAATCAAAGAAACGCTCAGATATTTTGGACAACTTTACAGAATGTCACCGAAAGACATCAAATCGAGAACTAAGTTCTTGATTACACTTTTGCATTTGCCGGAGAAGAATAGATTAGTGTCACAGCTATCGGGTATTAACTCAAACATTATAAGATTTCATTAAATTTAATAAAAACTCAAGATTTCACTACTTGTTGTGGTTTTTACTTAATTTAATTACAATATTTCTCATATTATCCAACTTTTTCTCATTATTTATTATTATTGAGAATTTATTTACATTTTGCTAATAATTTGAGAATTTTTATCAAATCTTTAACTATTTTCTTATAAACGTAAAGGTGGACAACAACGACGAGTATCCCTGGCCTCAGCACTGGTACATCATCCTCCACTTCTTATTCTGGATGAGCCGACAGTAGGAGTAGACCCAGTTTTGAGAAAAGCAATTTGGGAGCACTTGGACGCTCTGTGCAAAGAGGACGGACTGACTGTAATAATAACAACTCATTACATAGAGGAGGCCCGGACTGCAGAAACAGTAGGTCTGATGCGATTCGGCCGACTCCTTGTTCAGGACAATCCGGACAAACTGCTCGAACACCACGGCTTGCCTACATTGGAGGCCGTCTTTCTTAAGTTATGTCAATTAGATTCAGCACAAGTACCTGAAATTTCCAAAACAGATGTTCTTCGCTATAATGCACCGGAAGAGAAGATCACAATATCGACAATTGAGATGGAAAAGAGGAATTTGCGAAATCTGAATGGAATTGAAGACAAGAAAGACATCAATGAAAACATCGAAAGCAGTAATAAGTCGGAAGAGAATAAAGAGAATAAATTGGAAATTAATAAAACTAAAGGTTTGTTAGAATTGGTTTTAGATATTTATTGAACTAAACTTAAACAATGTACTCTTAGGCAACCTACTGGTGCCGGCAGTGCCGTCCACATTTAAGGACGTGTCGGCGAACGCGACGCCGTCGTCGTTGACGCCCCGAATGTCGTTCAGCGAGAAGTCGAGTGACGGTCCTTCGACTCAAGTGAACATCCCTTCCGGCAAACGGAAAGTGTTTGACTTTCAACGCGTTTATGCGCTGTTCGTCAAAAACATAATCCGATTGAAGCGAAATGTGCCAATCCTGCTCTTCTACTTCTTCCTGCCCTCTATCCAAATAGCATTGTTCTGCATATGCATAGGTCAGGACCCGAAGAACATTCCCGTCGCCATCTATAACGCAGAAGACCCGCCCGGACTAAGCGCCGACTATCTCTCTTTTGTCAATAAGGATATTGTAGTTCAAGTTCCGTACCCTTCCCTCGAAGAAGCCAAACAAGCCGTCAAAGATGGTAAGGCTTGGGCGGCCCTTCACTTCTCCCACAACTATACCTATGCTTTGAATAAGAGAAGAGAATTGGTATTTATTTCTTAAATTAAATAATTTGTCGATAACTGGCCTATCATTTGACTAAATGAATGTTTATTTGATTGGACTGTAGGCCGGACTGGCAGACAACGACACAATCGAGTCCTCAAATATAAAGCTTTACTTAGATATGTCTAATCAAGTAATTGGTTTTGTATTGCTTCGGTCATTCTTCCTGGCCTTCCAAGACTTTGCACAGGACTTCCTGTCTCTCTTGGGCTACAATCCGGCGACAGTAACCCTTCCCATAACGATAGAGAAAGTCATTTACGGCAATCTTCACCCATCTATGACTGAGTTCATGGCTCCGGGAGTTATCATTTTAATTGCATATTACGCGACTACAGCTCTAACCGCTCTATCACTCGTTCTCGAGAGGAAAGACGGACTTCTGGAGCGGTCTCTCGTGGCCGGCGTTAACTCAATTGAATTCCTAGCCTCACATATAATGACCCAAACATTAGTGCTGACAATTCAGGAGATATTTATGTTGATAACCACTTTCTGGCTTTTTGGCGTACCATCTCAGGGACCAATGATTTGGGTCTTCTCTCTCACCTTTTTCCAGGGTTTGTCGTTTTTACAACTTTTTTGTTTATTTTTAAATATTTTATTATTTAAGCTATAAAATACTTAACTGTCTAACAAAAAGACGAATTACTGTAATTAAGAAGATTTACTATTTAGAGGACATTTATTATTGTGATCATTGCCATTTAAAAGAGCTTGATATGTTTTCAAAACAGTTGTTTAAGAATTTTTCCATTTATAATAAATAATTAAAATTGATGTTTAGATAAGTAATATCCTTTAGTTTAATTACAATTCAAAAGATTTAGTGAATTTATTTGAATTTTATAATATAATGAAAAATAAGAATTTTATGTTTGATATCTATTTAATTGAATTGAATTTAATAATATTATATTTAACTCAATTCTATTATAATTTAATTGTTAATTGATCCGAAAAACTGATTGAAATACATTAATTGTCTGACAGGAGTGGCCGGTGTTATGTTCGGACTCTTCATATCCTCCCTATGCGCCGATGAAGTGTCGGCTGCGATGTTAGGAATGGGTTCATTCTTCCCGACCATTATGTTGGGCGGCATCTTCTGGCCCATACAGTCTATGCCCGATTGGATGGCATCGTTCGCCTCTTTCCTACCGCAAACCCTTCCGGTAGAGTCGATGCGATACATACTGTCCCGCGGATGGGACATCACATATATCGAGGTTGTGCTCGGCTTTATAGCCACCTGGGGTTGGATACTTCTCTACTTAGTGGCCGCGGCTTTTATTTTCAAAAAATATACTTAACTTTTGTTAAATTTTTCATTTTTATGTAAAAATGTTTTTTCTAATTTTAAATACTGTCCTTTCGTTTTGTATAATTCTCACTTCAATTCGATGGAAATGAATTGAATTGATTTGTTTTTTTTGCTGAAAAAAGTTTGTAAACTTGTCCTCTGTCTTTTAGTTAAGTATTTCTAATATTAAATTATTAATATTTTTTTGTTGATCAATAAATTTTTCTAAATAAAAATAAATTGTTGAATTTTTAAATTTATCTGATATAAAACAAATTAAAATCTTATTTGATTTTAAACAAATTTTTATTAGCAAAAAGTTGAAAAACCTATTTATTGGATAAGTTTATTACTTGAATTTTGTCTATAATTTACAAATAAATAGGAATTTTAGTTTTGCTAGGATATTTTTAAAACATTAATTAACTTATACAAATCTGACAACACATTAACTACATTAACTGAAAACATGTTTGCTCGATGTTTTCAGTTAATGTGTTTTCAAATTTGTATGAGTTATAAAATTTACTATAAAATTATAATTATTTTTATTAGTTATTCTTATTTAGAGCCAAAAGAGCAAATTCCAAATAAAATATTTTTAGTCATTACTATTTTAGACCCGAACAAACATGTGTATTTTTTTTGCAGAGTTCTGTTTCATCCGTATCAGAGCTCACATTACTTCAGAAGTTTATGTTTTCTAAACCAAAACATATTTAGAATTTTTCATGTTGATTGGGTTTGTTAAGTTGGATTGATTTAAATTATTTAACATATTTATTGAAAAATATTTTAATTTTTTCACAACTTATTTTTTGGCAACAAATTTGCATTTGTCGAACGAAATTTCGTTTGACAAATGCAAATTTGTTGCCAAAAAATAAGTTGTGAAAAGATTAAAATATTTTTCAATAAATATGTTAAATAATTCAAAACATATTTGATTGAAAAACAGGGATCGAGAAGAGGGAGATCAGGCAAAAATCCCCTCCCTGATTTTGAAAA
>JAQFXP010003291.1:0-12870 GCA_034693685.1 Belba bartosi | reverse complement strand
CTCCCAAACCCTCTCTTCATAGAAAAAGCATTGCTCTAGCTTTCCCTTCATCAAACTATTTCTGCACTTCTCTGTATATATATATATATATAACATACAGTAGTATTGTATTTGTTGAAGCAGATGAGAGGATATGTTAGAAATGAGTAATTCAATAATCCTTTATTAATCACGTTTTCAACTTAAATTATTTGGAATTTCATCTGTATTTACGTTTATACTAACTAATAAGTTTTGTTGCAAGGCTGTATTGGAAATTAAAATCTTGTTTAAATAAACATAATATATTTAAAATTCCAAATAATTGTAATAAAAATAAAAATTGTGAGTTAAGTTGTAAATCAGAATAGAATTACAATATTTTATAATTAAAACTGGTTGATTTTATTGAATATACTCTTTTGTTTTAATTAGTTAACTCAATAGAAAGCAATTTAAAATTTATAATTTTATTCAGCCAATCAATTTTGGAAAACCAAGAATGTGTTAACATTTTTGTTTTAAATTATATACAAATATTTATATTTAAAATTATGTAAAATTGCAAGTGTAGTCAGAAATAATAAAAATTTAGCTAACTTAATATAATAATTTAAGATTTCAAAAAATATTATTAAATTTTTTCCTAGTACCATTTACTTAATTTTGTAAAATAAAAACAAAAATGATATACAAAATAATAAAATATACTTAAATCGTATATTTATTTATTTTTCAATTTATTTTCATACAAGTTTTACTTGTAAAAATTAAACAGTTTTGATTTTTTAAATTATGACAGCTATTTTTATCAGTTGATTTTATGCATTCAACTTATTTACATAATTTTTGATAATTTACATAACTAGCTGAAAACCCTTTTTAAATAAGTATTATAATTTTATTGCATTATATAATTTATATAAATAAAAAAAATTTGTATTTGAAAAGCAATAAATTAGAAGAAATTATTTAATGACTACTCATTTAACACATTTCCTCAATATTGTTTTTGAATGTAATAGTAATTTTAAATATGCTTTACATCCGTTTGACTTAACACAATTAAGAATTAAAAGTAAAAATTTGCGCACTAATTGTCAAAGTTTTAATAAGATTAAATTATACAAAAGTATTGCACAAACACATTTAAAATTCAAGATCTTCTGTCATAATCAGGGATCGAGAAAGGGAACAGCCAAAACCCCCTGATTTTGAAAATTGACATTTATCCTCCCCTAGCATTTGGTCCGAGAAAAGGTAGCCCCTCGACATTTTGCCGACCACCGGCAAATTTTTTGAGTTTTTTTTGACCAAAATTAGAATATATTTTTTAAATTGTTGCTAAATTCGGTTTAAATTCAGTTAAATTTGGTAAAATTTTATTATAAATATATGGGTTTTTTGAGAGTTTTTAGAAAAATCCCGCTTCTTATCCCCCTAGATATGCCGAGGTCATAATATAATAATACGGCAATAATATTATAATATACTTGGTTTAATAAATTAAAGTTTTATGGTTATTGTAATTTACCATTTGTATTTTGTCTTTGAAAAAATTGTGTATTTTAAACATTTAAGTTTGTCTGTTTCTGTATATTTTATTACCTTATAGGCAACTGATGTTAATATTAATAACTTATAAGCAGAAATGATTTAATCTCATAGTTCAAAAGATTTAATTAACATTTTATACCAATTGCTAAGCATACAAAAACAATATATCTGCAATGTCTAACGGTGGCCAATTGGTCGGTAAAGTTAAAAAATTTGAGATATTGTTTGCACAGTTGTTGTTTATCAAATAATCACTTTGACTATCAGATAATTGCAATTAAGAAATTTTTAACCCTGATAAGAAATAATAAATAATAATAGATATATGTACTGTTACTAATGTATACTAATTATATATTATGTAGAAATATTTGAATACATATTATAAATACCAAAAGCCTAGGTGTTAGAGATTTCTCATTTCAGATGTTAGAGATTATGGATTAGGATTTAAATATTTTCTTACATTGATCCTTTAACTCCAGCTGGGTTAATCCAGCTCGTCAATATGCATTTGGTAAAAAAATAATACATTTTGCTAAAGTATTTCTAAGCTAATCCAAACATATTTTATACCAGGGATCAGCCAAAAATCCGCCCTGATTTTGAAATTGGGATTTACCCCCTCCATCCCCTAGCATTTGAACAGCGAAAACCCAGATCTGTGAGCGCGTGTGGCAGTAAAGCCAACAATTTCTGTATTGCTTTACTGCTGCTCAAAAGGCGTAAATTGGAAACTTTAAGCGCATACATACATAAAAAGCAAGATATACCGAAAGCATATAAAACATTTAATTAATCTAGTTTAAATTGTGGACAGAGTGAAATTCAGCAAAAATTTTATTATTCTTTTTACATCTTATATAATATACTTTTGTTTAAGAATAATTTTAAGAATATTCTGATGTCACACAAAGGAAATATTGCTCGTAAGTATCGGAATAAAGTAAGGATTCGGGAATTTTTCAAATACCCCCCAAAAAATTTCTTTTAAACCTCTATCACTATTTAAATACGTTATATCACAATCTGCCCCTTAATCATGAAATCTTTTATTTATCATATGATAAGCTTAAGATGAGAAGTTAAACTTTATTAAACTTCTAATCATATACTGAATATTTGGTTTTGGTTTCTGTTTTAGTGATTTTATTTTTATGTTTTAAGAATTACCCAAATCCTTACTTTTTTACGGTACATAACTATAACTTTACTACTTTCCCGTTAGCGCATCATTGAAACGTTAAAATTTGATATAATCCAACTTGCTAAAATTAAGTATATACTGAATTAATATTTTAATTAAAAACTTATTTCTATTTTTAGTTTTTAAATAATTTTAATTTGTTATTTTGTGTATAAATTACACTGCTAGAAATTTGTTTGGCGAAATGTATTTTGGCCAAAAGGATTTGGCGACTTGCATTTTGAAGAAAATTATTTATTCCAGTTGGTTGTACATACATTAATTAAATATAAACACAAATTATTAGGAATTAGATTAAAGTTTTAATTCAATTTAGACTTAATGATTATATTTTTATTATTTCTTATTAATGGTTGAAAATTCCTTGGTCAAAATTAGAAAAGTAATAATGCTTTAAAGCAAACAATACATTGCACTCAAATTGATAACAAAATATGCACAAAAAATCAGCTCAGATTTCTGAGACCTACATTAAATGGATAATTGAGAAAAGAAGAGATAAAGGAAATTTGGATATTTGTACTTGTAAATTATAAATGTTTCAAATTTTATTTTAAATTTTTAATCACTTGGGCTGGCGTTTCAATTTTTTCTAATGCTTTGTATGTTGGAATTTTTAAAATTATTTAAAAATATATTTTGGTCTCTAATCAATTTTTGTTTTTGTGTTCCTATAATATTTGCTATACCATCTCAAATTAAATATAAAAAGAATATTTATTCTCACTATTGTTATGAGATATTAGTAAAGCTGCAATTTTGGAGTTATAATTGAAATTTACTATGATGTATATAAAGGTGGGCTTTGGGATGAATAGATATGCAAAATATTAAAATAAAAATATTAATGTCGAATATTTTAATGTTGAGCATGTTAAAGTAGAAAATATTAATGTCGAATAGGTTAATGTCGAATATATTAATAAGTAAAATTATTATTAAGTATGTTTGAATTAAAGATTTTTAATTAAAAAAAGTAAAATATCATATAAAGTCAAATTAATTTATAATAAATTAAGAAAAGAAAATAATTATTTAATTACTAAACTTAAACCAGGCTTATTGGTTGTATTTTATATACTATTAAACAATTAATTTTTATTATTTTAATATTAATTATTTTATAAGTATTATTAGTTTTATATCAATTTTTAATCACTCTTATTCTGACTTTAATTGTTTAATTCTGAAATAATTTTTATAATTAGATTATTATTCTTGTGTTTAATCGGAACTCTATTGTATGTCGTGTTCTCATCATTATTATTAAAATCTAATAAAATCGAAACCAGTTTTTACACAAAAAACATGATTGAGTATGAGTGCAGACAATCGCTAAAGAATGAAATAATTGAAAATCAGAATCAGAATAAATGTGGGAATAGTTGGGAATTCGAGTCTGGAATCCGCCTAATCTACAATAGAGTGCCTAAGTGTGGGAGCACTACCTTATATACATTGTTGAGACAACTGTCCAAGCTAAATGGATTCAAACACTACAACTCTAAAATATATGACAAGCGGATGCTAGATTTCAAACAACAAGTAAGACATTAATTGTGCAAATCTTATAATTTATATAATTTTCAATTCAAATAAGAGTTTGTTTTTAACAATAAACACAAAGGAATACATTTGAATAGGTTTTGAAATTATGATTTAATAATAGTTTTGAGAAAAGTATTTATGATTTAGTTAGAACTGAATTTTACTGAATATTAAATTGAAAAACAGGAGATTCTGATCGAAGAATTGATGCAATACTCGACTCCCTATTCATACGATAGACACATATTTTTCATCGACTTTGGCCTACATTTGGTACCCAATCCTCCGATTTATATAAATTTAATTCGAGAACCGGTGGAGAGAATTATATCGAGTTTTTATTATAGAAGATCTGTTGCCTTGAGATCTACTTATGGAAACTCGACTAAAAGAATAAAACCGAGCGATTCCTGGATTAATAAAGTATTACAAATCGTTTTACAAAAAGTATTTCAAATATGATTTTCTAAACTAGAGTTTCGAAACATGTGTTTTGAGTGGAGACCCCGAGTGTTCTTATTTTGACAACAATTCATATCCGATATTATTTGTGCAATACTTTTGTGGACATAACGAGAAATGTGTTCTTCTGAACGACAAGTGGGCCCTACAAGAGGCCAAACGAAACATCGAGAGCTCATATGCTGTGATTGGCATTCTGGAGCATATGGACATCACATTACGAGTTTTTGAGCACAAATTGCCCAAATTTTTTGTCGGAGTTTCTAAACTATATTTCGAGAAAAAAGCGATTCATCAAAACGAAAATACGAGTAAAGAAAATGTTACGAATCGAGTGAAGCAGTACTTAAAAGCGAATCTGACTAATGAATACGATTTGTATGAGTTTGCAGTTCAGCGCCTATATCGACAACACAACCGGATTCAAGGAATAGGCAATACTTGAGTCGCAACAGTCTAGTCGTTAATTTATTCAGTTTTTATGATTTATTTTAATTGGAAAAATAAAAACTATAATTTTGATTCAAAATAATAACCATTAAGTTATTATTTTTCTATTTCAAGGCTTAAAGAGAAAATGTCCTAATTTTAGGTTTTTTTGTGACCATGACTTCCCATCAGACATAACTAAACTATATATACACTGTATATACGTATATACAACAGATCTCAAAAAACAATTTATTATATCAATTGAAATGTCAGAACAGATGAGATTCTAAATTAAATGCAGAATTAGTTTCATATCTAATAACTTTACAGAGATTAATGATACAATTGAGTGAATTAGAATATAAATCGGGAATAAAGTATATTATTATCTAACTAAATTCTAGGTCTGCGAGCCCTCACACTCTCTGGCATTAACTTAAGTCAAATGTATTTCAAACTAATAGTGAATGATCTCATTGAGGAATGTAATTATTAAAGACTCTGTTATGTCCTTCAAAATCAAACATTTAATTGATTCGAAATTTTTCTGAACTGTATATAAGTGACCAAACATTTCAAAACCAGGAAATCTAGATTTTCAATAAACAAGAGCAATTTTATAAGCTGCTTGTAACGTTAACATAGTTATCATGATTGTCGTAATGTTGTGAAAACGCCTTATATTTTGAGTAAAACTAAATTAAATTAAAATTTAACGATTACTGTATTACATTTTTATTAATGTTTGCGAAAGCATACGTATGCTATCCTTCGAATAACGTCAAAATCCAATAAAAATCAATGTCAAACAGTTTTTAATTACATATAAATATAATAAAAATCTAAAACTAATCCATGTAAATATTTATTATTTCTAATAATTCTAAAATTTAATAAATTTTAATCAAAAGACATTCAATATATTAACGATTGGTTTACAACTTGTGACCCAATTCTTATTTATCAAATTTTCTTCCCATAAGAAGAAAATAATTAAAATGTAAATTCAATTGGATTTGACTGAAGTGTTTGTCACCAAAAATACTTTTGACCTCTTCGTCAAAAGAATCCAAAAACATTTGAGCCTTTTCTTCATTTTGTTGTTTAAAAGAGTTATATCCAGACCAGGACTGTAAGTATCCCCTCAGCTCTTCGGCCGAGGCATTGATCTGAGTCTCAAAACTCTCATTTCTTACGCTATCTTTAAATGGAAGAGTAATCGATGCCAAGCCTTCGTCTACTAATTGTCTTTCCTTTTTAGACCAGTCAAGTAAAGGGCTTTTGTAGAACTTTTTGCACAAGTTCTTGATTCTATCATTATTTTGAAAGTTCTGGTGCGAAACGTCTGGCATTTTATATCCCAAAAGAGCTAACACTCCATTCGGAACCAATAAACGGTTCACTTCATTGAAAAAGTCTTTCAAATCAAACCAATGAACTGATTGACAGGCAGTGATCAACTGAACGGAATTGCTTTCAATTGCTATTTTCTCGGCTGCGGAAACCTAATGTCAAACAATTTTTTAGTCAATAAATTGTTCATTTCTTATTCAATATTTTAAGGTTATTTATTAAGAAAACATTGGACTAAATTTTATTTATTTATTTATATTAACTAATAATTTGTTAAATTTTTATAAATTAATATTTAGAGCAATTGTGAAATGATATGAATTAGTCTAATTGTCAAAACTTAAGCAACACTTATAGACAAACTATTAAATCAATCGTTTAAATAGCATTTATATATATATACCGTACAGAAAGTTAATTCTAAAAACGCTCCTAGCGATATAGATAAGAGCCTAAATCCTTTTATATGTATTTCTATTAGAACACATGTTTGATACAGGAATACTTTCTGTACGGTATATGTACATTAGAACATATTTATTTTTTGTGTGTTAGTTAAAAAGTTTATTATTAAAAATTTTATATGAATAAAAACGAGTAAAATGTCTCAGTTGCTTTAACACTATATTATACAACACTTTAAAATTTTAAAATTATACTGCGGTTTGAAAAATGTCTTTAAATATAATTTTTTAAAAATTTGTCTCGATAATATTGATACATATAAACACTAACAAATCAAATATCTATTTCAAAAAATAAAGTTTAAAAAATTATTTTAACCCAAAAACCAATTTTGCAATACATGTTATGAATTAATTAATAAATCGAATATCATATTCATGTTTTTTAGTCTTTTCTGCTTTTGTCAGAAATAATAATAAATCTTTTGAATTAATCGTTTATTTATTTGCACTAAAAAATTGAATAATTATTGGTTTACTTGTTGTGAAAGTTGTTCACACATTTCAAACTCATTTAAATAATATTATTTTTTTTTAATGTTTAATATTATAGCTATACATAATATACATTAAGTTGTTATATAACAAATAAAACTTTAATGTTTGATCAAATTGTGTCAAAATATATATAATTATTATTCAATTGTTGTCTATGTCTATGCATTACTTTTACCGCCAAATCATTAAAATTCAATTTCCTTTTTCTTTATTTTATTTTTATTGAATACAATTGTAAATAATTGAAATAAAAAAAATTATGAAATAACAAATAAACTAAATTATCATTTAATTAAGTAGTTAGAGCTTAGTATCACATTTTGATTGTAGAGTATATTGAGATTAGGGTTGGGCGATTTTGCAAAATAAAATTTGTCCATGTATTATACATGTATAATACATGTACATGATGTATAATACATGTATTTTTCTTAATTTACTATTTTGCATTAGAAATTAATATTTTATTTAAAAATTAGGTACAGAGCAATAAAATCAATGTAATTAATTAATATTGACTCTGTTAGTAAAACTTCGAAACATTTTTACTGGTTTATATAACATAACATCACATAAGTATGCATTGATTCGTAAATTTAAACTATTAGTTGTTTTTTATACGAATCAATGCATATATACGTCATTAATCAGCGGGAAAAATTGAGGTTTTGTTAAACTTATTAATAGTTTTAAAAATAATATTAAAATTAATATAAAAACTGCTGGAATTTTCTGACGAATTATTATTTGAATTAAATTGAATTGTTAATTGGGTTGGGCGATTTTGCAAATTAAAATTTCACTATGTATTATACACTATACATGTTTAGCCCAACTCTAATTGAGATCAACTATTCCTAACTATAAAGACATACATTATGTAGCTCTCAATCTCTAACTCACTTAGAGTTAGAGCTAATTTGTAAGATAAGTCAAATTTTATTATTATTTCGACATAAAATGTAGATACGAATCAAACTTTACATCTAAATTGATGAGAAACTGTCAATTTACCTAAAACTAAAGCGACCTTGGCTATAAAATAAAGACATAATTCATCAAAAAATTATTTTCCCTTTAAAAATATCAATTCTTTGAATAATAACTGTATTTATCGACACCAGACAAGTCATTATAATGAAGAATCACCAAAAAGGGATTTCCAAAATATTTTTACAAAAAAAACCCAATTCTTAACCAAAGAATATATTGAAAAATTAAATCATTTGTCAATTGAATTCTTATCTTATTTTTCAAATTAAAAACAATTCTTTTATTTTTAAAAATAAACATTAATATTAAAAAATGTGTACCTGGTCATATTCTGATTTAGGAATTTGACCAAGTTGTTCTAACTGCTATAACTGCTTATTATATTGCATTTCCTGTCATTCCCTCCCCTCCCCTCCCCTCCCCTCCCCTGTAGAGCCAAAACAATTATTTTGAATTTAAGCTAAAAGAGTGGTAATAAGATAAGCGGTTCTAAGTGTCGATCGGTTTGTGAGAAACCGAAAAACAATTAAAAACTAAATAATTCTCACTTCGAATGAAATGTTTTTGAATTGATTCAAACGAATCGCTTCATTGATTTGTGCGGCACTCGTGTCGTAGCCATAGACGTGAGTGAAGTGATTGGCCAACGGATAACTGCATTGACCCGAACCACAGCCGACGTCCACTGCTTTCGACCACTCAGTCGGCGATAAGTTTTCCTTTAAATAACTCAATATTGTGTTTATTAACTCTTTCGGTGGGTTTGGTCTGAATTTGGCGTAAATCTTGGCGTGGATTGAGTCCAGGAATAAGTTTGCCATTGATTTGATTGAATTAAAAATAAATGTTAATTAAATTTACATTAAACTAAATTTTAGTTAAGTTTTACTAATATTAATAATTAGTTCATTCAATATTGAGGTAAATATCAGTATTACATCAGATTTTATAGTAAGCAAAAAAACTATCAATTCAATGAGAATTGTTTTGTTTTGAAATATAAATTTTACGTATATTTATAAAGCAAAATACTTATATAATAAAGTACTTAAACTATGGTTTATAGATAATGGCTTTAAAACTGTGCGAAACAAAGATGACATGACATGTGTTCACACGTTTCGGCTTTTGATTAAACAAAATATTAATAATTTTGTTTTGAAAACATTTTAAATATTTGAAATTAATTAATGATTTAATTAGATTTGAAATTAAATTTTGTTTTTTAAAAGTAAACCAATTGATTGAAGTACTAATTAATTGACTAAAATAGTAGCGATTAATCAGATTGAAAGCCGAAGAGATGCCACTCAACTGCCGATTCTATTCCCAGAAGTTTCCAGAAGTGGATGACGTAGTGATGGTTAACGTCCGGTCCATCGCCGAAATGGGCGCTTATGTCCATCTCTTGGAGTACAACAACATTGAAGGTATTCCTAATTGAGTCAACAATTGAATTAAATTATTGATAAAATTATAAACAATTTTAGGAATGATTTTGTTGTCTGAGTTGTCGAGGCGTAGGATTCGGTCCATCAATAAACTGATTCGAGTCGGACGTAACGAATGTGTTGTTGTGATCCGAGTCGACAAAGACAAGGGTTATATAGATTTGTCGAAACGAAGAGTCTCTCCCGAAGACATCGTCAGATGTGAAGAGAAGTTCGCGAAAGCAAAAGCTGTAAATGATTTCGATTTGACTTAATTGCGATTTTGGATCTAATTATTGGTTTTGATGTTTAGGTAAACAGTATTTTAAGACACGTCGCAGAGATTCTGGGCTTTAAAGCTGACAAACAATTGGAATCGTTGTATCGAAGCACTGCTTGGCTTTTCGATGATAAGATGAAGAAACATGCGATCAGTTATGATATGTTCAAACACGCCGTCAAGTATTGTCTTGTTTTGCCTTTCATTGCCTTTCATTGCCTTTCACTCCAATCGAAATGTATTAATTGATTGATTGAACCCAATAGTGATGTCAGCGTTTTGGACGAGTGCGGACTCGACGAGAAGACTAAAGAGGTTTTGGTCACTCATATAAAGCGCCGACTTATGCCTCAAGCGGTGAAAGTGCGCGCAGACATCGAAGTGGGCTGTTGTGCATATGAGGGCATCGATGCCGTCAAAAACGCTTTGAGGGCCGGAATCGCCTGTTCTATCGAAGACATGCCAATCAAAATCAATTTAATAGCTCCGCCGCTCTATGTCGTCACCACAACTACTATGGATAAGGAAAGGGGTTTAGAGTTACTGACAGAAGCGCTTCAAAAGATTGAGTTTTCTATCAAGAATTCCGGCGGTATTTTCACAATACAAGTCGCGGTAATTGCTCTTTAGTTCTAATTATTTAATATTTATCTAATTTTGTTTTTATTCACTTTTTTTTGTTAATATTTAGCCGAAAGTTGTGACCGATTTAGATGAGGCGGAACTGCAGAAGAAATTGGAACAATTGGATCGCGAGAACCAAGAAGTGTCCGGCGATGACGACGACGAAGACGACGACAATGTTGATGGAGAAGATGCCGACGGAGAGGTGGTTGCAGAGCCAGCAGTGGTGGCCACTGAGGCCGACGGAATTCCCGAATAATTTAACAAATATTTTCTTCTTTTTTTGAGAATTTCTAAAAATTTTTTATTAAATTAAATTCAATGGCTTTTCGCTCAAATTGTTTGAAATATTTGTTTAAATCTGTAGTAATTTTTAGACAATTAATGTAATGCAAAGGAATGCCTACAATAATATATACAATAAGGCTGGGAGAGCACTACCGTAGTGGTAGGAGAGCTGTAACAGTTGCAGTGTTCTGTTTAGAGCCGATAGACTGTGTTTGGAGCACTGGGAGCGCATAACTAGTTTGCAAACATTCAAACATTGTTTGGCTTTAAATCGCTGTTGCATTGCATTGGATTGTTGTGCGAAGGTATGCACTCAGAGAGAGATCAACAGTTGTCAGTCTGTCAGACAAGTTATGCCTAACTGGGAATGGCGTTCAGTCCAAACACGGACTCAATCTATGGTTTATTAAACATTTAAATTGTTGTTTATTTATTTGAATCGATTCAGTATTAAGTTGGTTCTGACCATTCATTTGTCGCCAATTCTGTTGATATGCGGTTCGAACAAACTTTTTATAACTTATGTCTATAAATGGATTAACAAATTAAAAGTTTTTATATTCCAATCAATTGCTATAATCAACCGATAATTTGATAATTACTTAATTGTAATATAATTTCAATCGATTTGTTGGTTTTCGACATTGAAATAAATTTTATAAATGATTTGTTAAATGAGATATAATTTAGTTATGATTACGAAAAGTGTTACAAATACTCAAAACAACTAAATCATCGAATAATTAATTTAATTGTGATTCAGACCTCATAGTTAACAATAATTTAATTAAATATCAATTATTTCAAAGTTTGTAATGTGTCTAAAGTGAAGAAGTTATGATCGAATAAGTGATTAATTGGTTCAAACGATAACAATATGAAGAAAGTATCGAAACTCAAGTGTTTTGATTCAATTACATGTCTAAAGACATGCAATCATTTCATATATTTTTTGTTAATTCAATGGATTTTCATTACATTCCCATCAATTGGTAAGCATTTCTTTCGACATAAACTTAATTAAATTTTTAAATTGAGTTTTACCTCAATTTCTAGAGAAAAACTCAAATTAACTTTAGATGTATTTGTATATCAAAACCCAGAGTTTCCTTAAGTTATCTCAAAAGTTGTGTCAAATAACTTAAAACCTAACGTAAAATACCTGTAGTTTCGAAATATTTGATTTTTAATTTATAAATAGTTTCGAAAGAGTACAGCAAAAAGCATTTGAACAAAAGATCAAAACATTCTTCACTTATATATTATATACCGTATATACCGTATAGATTGTATACTTTTATAGCCTATTGTTTCAATAAATCAATTAAACTTATACTGTATGTTAACTTTTGAGAGTTGTTTGCAATCTCTAAAATAACTTTTCGGCTAAAGTATGTCTCGAACTCCAACTCTATTACTTCAAAGCACTTCCAATCCAGTATCATATGGGTATGGTTTGCACCCATGCTTCTCACTACCAGTATATTATAAATTAGTGTATATATACTGTATATACATATTAATTTATTATAATTAATTCAACAGTTTGTCAAATGTGTTATTAAATTTAATGTGTGTTTCGCTTAGTTTTTTTTTCAAAATTTAGTGCGAAATTATTAAAAAATATATTTAGAAATATAGACGTATGCCTGAGCTGTATAAAAAAAGTGTACAGTAGACTGCAAAAATTTGTTGTAGTGCTTGGTGACAGCTGTCTGGCATGGGATTAACTTCATATACACATAGATTATAATA
>JAQFXP010003290.1:0-12871 GCA_034693685.1 Belba bartosi | reverse complement strand
TTTTAAATCGCAATTAAAATCCAAATAATCATTATTTTCACATTCAATCACTTCAGACAAAACACTATTATTTAGATTTAAAGCACTATTAAGTTTATCTAAATTTTTGCACAAATTTTTTATTTCAATCAAAATAATTAATTTATTTTTCAAACTATAACTATTTAAAGACATTCTCAGATATTTTTATTTTTAAATCTCAATCTCTTTAAACCAAAAGTGAGAATAACTCAAATCGCGAATAAAGTAATGCTTTTATACCATTTGATAGCAAAACCAGTTTTCAATACCAGAACTAAATAACACGTTTTTCTAAAATTCCTAACATTTTAATTTTTATTTATTTATTTTTATTTATTTTCTATTTTTGTGAGCTTTGAACCCCGTTTGAGGACAATTATGGGTAGAATTCATAGATTGAAAGGGGGATAAGCCGAAGCTCCCCACTGATTTCGAAAATTGGAATTTATTCCTGTTAACATTTGGCCCGCGAAACCCTCCTCGACTTTTTTTTTGGTTTTCTGGATAAAATTAGAAATTTTTTTTTAAATTGGTGCTAAATCCAGTTAAATTTGAAAAACTTTCATTATAAATATATGGTATATACATTGAAAAAATCTCTTCTGTAACACCGCTTAGATTTTAGGGGAATTTTTTTTAAATCTTTTTCCCGCCCCGGGATCGGCCGATTTTTTCAATCTCTAATACAATGTCTGGAATTTCCAGTGCTTTGAGATAAAGGATAATTAAACTATAAATTGAGTTTAAATTAAATTAATTTATTTAAAACACAATTATTGTTCAATTAATAAGTTTATATTTAATTAATTGATTCAATTTTTATAAACAATTTATAAAATTAAAAGCTTATGACTCATATTTTATGACGACTCGACCCAAGGCTTACATACGATTCGGTGTCGAAAGACGTGTTTGTTTGTGCGAAAAGTTAGCGATCGCTCACTTATTGCTAGTATTGGTTCGGTTTCAACAATCGACCACTGATTACGATATTGTTCTTCACTATAATCATGGTTTAGATCTATAACTTATAATTTTTTTCTATCACACCCGGGAGCTTTTTCTCTGCACAACCAATTGAACACTATAGTTAATAAATTTATTGTTTTTAGATATTATGTTTAATAAAATTAAATAAACTTTACAATTATTTTAATAGCAATTTTTTTTAATTTATCTACATTATTTAATAATATAAAATTTTACAAACAAATATTAAAATTATTTATTAAAATATTAAAAAACAAAAAATATTTAACCATAATCTTTCAAATGCATAATATGACACAAATAAAAGTGCAAAAAAAATAATTATCACGTTTAATTTTTAGAAAAAATTTTATATTTGTTTTCGCTCATTTAAATGTTTGCAATCACTTGATTATGGATTAAATATTTTGCATGTTTATCTTGTTTACTTTTAGATATTTGATGTTTTGGTATTTTTCTATTGTAAAACTCCAACTGTGCAAAATCATTAACATGTGATCCGTAGAATAAACAAAAAATATAAAATTTAAGATTTAGATCAACTAGAGATAATCTTCATTGTGAAGATGAACTTATCCTTATTATCAAGTTAAAATATATTTTAAATCAAACAATAAAATTCATTGCTCAAGCATTTGAGATATTAAATTTGAGAAATTTTATTTGTTTTAAAAGATTAAAATATTTAATATTTTTGCAAAAATTAAGATTGAGTTGAGTACTGGTATTGAAAACCAGTTTTGCTATCAGATTTTATAAGTCATAGCTAGTACTAAAGAATGAAATTTTACCGAGTGTTAGATTGGTAGAAGACAAAAATTAAATACAATACTATTGGTTAGCACTAATACAATTAATAAAACCGGAGACAATATTGCTAGTGCAACAAGGTAAAGACATTGTTGCTTTATATGCAATTTGAGTTATTCTTGTTTAAAGTGATTGTGAGTTAAATATAAAATATTTTAAAATGTCTTTAATTAAAGTAAGTTTGAAAAATAAATTAATTGTTTTAAGTGAAATAAGTAAATTGTGCAAAAATTTAACTAAACTTAATTGGGATTTAAATCTAAATAATAATGTTTTGTCTGAAGTGATTGAATGTAAAAATAATGATTATTTAAATTTTAATTGCGATTTAAAAATGTGTAAATTAAATGTCGAAAAGGTTTGGCATTCGAGTGAACAAAGTGTTGGAAATAATAATGAAATGCGTTTTAAGTGTTTTTGGCCTAAATGTCGGTTTAAAGCAAAATATTTATCTCTTTTAAAAAACCATCAATTAATTCATTCAAATGTAAAACAATATAAATGTTTGTATAATAATTGCAATAAAGTGTTTAAATATAAATATGATTTAAAAACTTACGAATTGATTCATACGAATTCGAGATTTTTCTGCGATTGGGGTGAATGCGAAAAATCATTTTCACGTAAATGTAGATTGAATTTACATAAACGTGTCATTCATTTAAAAAATATTGAATTTAGATGCATTTATAATAATTTCCAAAAATATTATACGAGTCAAATGAATTTATTAGATCACAAATGAATACATTTGGGAATTAAACAATTTGTTTGTGATTTAAGAAATAGCGGAAAAGTTTTACTCAAATAATAACTTTAATTGATTACAAGAAAAGATATTTTTTAAAAATCTTATTATAATAAATGTAATCAAATCGTTTTACAAATCATGAATTGAAACATATAAACAGTATTCACTCAAAATTATTTTTATATAAATGCAATAAAACTAATTCTACGAAAAGTTATTAGAATTTTAGTAAACTTAACAAAAATAATGGAATAAATCATAAAATTAATTATATTAAAATAATTTAAGCATCTAAACATCTGTTCAAATAAATTAACTGTTTTATTGTCACTAAACCGTAAATACAAAACAATTTTAAAAAACAAGTAAAAAGTGATAATTCCGTTGGAGTGTTCAATCATTTGTTTCATCAACTATTCGTTGCAAGTATTCACTTATTTGTGTATTATTTTCAGTAAGAATTTGTCCGATTTTATGGCATTCGATAATTTTTTTTGAGATTTATACAGGGCTTGTGAAGGTCGGCCGATACAGGGAGGGGGGATCAGGGTGGGGATTTTCCCCAAAATTTTAGCCAAAAACTTAGGGGGGGATCAGGGGAGGAATTTTTCCAAAAACGCTCTAAAAACCTATATATTTGTGATAAAATTTTCTCTAATTTAACTGGATTTAAAATGGATTTAAATTAAATTTAGTTAATTTAACTGGATTTAAACCGGATTTAGCACCAAGTTAGGGAAAATTTTCTAATTTTAAACAAAATCCGAAAAATTTACCGGCCGCCTTCGGCGGCAGGCAAAACATCGAGGAGGGGTACCTTTTCTCGGACCAAATGCTAGGGGGCGGATAAATGCCAATTTTCAAAATCAGGGGGGGGTTTTGGCTGATCCCCCCCTCTTCACAACGCCTGGATTTATATCATATATGTCGATTGCATAAACATCTTATCAAAATACTATCCACTTGGTCACCTCCACTTACTTTAACCTTCTGTTTGTCAATTTATTCAATATTATCTTAATTAATTGAATTAAATTATAAATATTTTTTAATTATTATTTTATGTAAAATAGAGTTCGATCTCGAGAGTCTTGAGACAGAAATTAGTCTGGAATCCCGGTCGACATTGTAAAGCTTTTGTTATATTTGTTATTAAATTAGTTAAAAGAACTTTTTGTCAATTTATTAAATATAAAAATAATAAGTAATAAAATATAAAATGATTTGTGAACTAAAAAATAGTAATATTATGTCAATTAGAAAAAATAAACATTAAATATATGTTTGTGAACAAAAAGTAGAAAGGGTGAATAAATCCAAATTTTCCAAAATTTTGCGAAATTTTTGCCTGATCCCTGGTTTATAACTTATTTTAAGATTTCAATGTTTAGTCACAACTAAATTACTTGACTTTATTGTCAATTTACTTCAGTTTATATAAAAATAAATTTAGAGAAAATGTTTTATTATAATTAAAAACACATTTAAAATAATTTCAACTGTAAAATATAAAACTGTAATTTATTTAAAATATTTTTAAGTTTTACGTTTATCCTAAATATAAACATTGAATAAATAAAATAATTTTACATGCAAAAATGATTAGAGCTATAAAATAACCAATAAACAAACAAAAAAATGGCCCATTGATTAATTTTTTCAAGGTGATTATATTATTTAATTTATTTAAATTTATTAAATTATTAAATTCTGGTTTATCTCTATTTCCAATCATTTCATCTATTACTTGACATATCTATTCATATCGATCTAATACTCCATTTTCGACAAATGTAATTAACCTTAAAATTAATTAAATTTAATATAAACATGATTATTTACTAATAGTTTTAAAATTTATATTTTATATATTTGTTTGTAATGCGAATGACTTTTATGTATATATGTGTACGAAAATTGTCGAATATATTGATTGTTTGATTCCATTAAATTAAATTTTAAATAAAATGTTTTTAATTTTTCCGCTACGTATGAATTTGTAAGAAAGACTATCTTTTTCTTTACAATATTTTTTATCATGTTAATATTTAGAGCAACCATTCGATTCGTGCCGATAATGTTCATATCTTTTTTATATTTTATTAGCCTTTGATTTAATAATTCATATATTTTTGGGTAAATTGTTTTTATATTGTCTAAACTTTTTCTTCCGACTACAGCTAGTTTGGGATTATTCACAATATCTTCTAATGTTTCGACAGTTAGTATAGGTTTGTATTGAAAATATATTCTTAACAATAAACTGGTGTAAGAATAGGTTAGAATAGCTGAACATAATATCCAAAAACTTAGCAAAATATTAATTTGAAGTAAATTATTTTTTTTTCGTTTATCAATTGATTGTTTGATTTTATTAAAATAATTTGTCGATTGATTAATAAAATAATGATATAAATATAAAATGTGTCTAAATAATGATAATTTTGAGATGATAAGTTTATTCACTAATATAGCAACTAAAATTAATAAACAATTAAATGTTATCCAAACCTTATTAATAAAAAGTTTATAAAAAATTTATTAATAATACCTGTATTTACAGTATATTACCGAAATTGAAAACAATTTTAAATATGATATTAATGATAAATCATTTTGATAAGTTAAAACACTCAAAATAACTGTTCCATATGCTTGTAATATTGATACATATCCACTAATTTTTATCGTATTAGCAGTAATGTTTGGTGTGACCATGCAAAGAATATTCTAAAATAAAATAATTTAATAATATTTGCTTTTGATTAAAATTAACAATAAAACAAACATTTAATTCTGTGCAATCATCATTTACGAATTTAACCACCAAGAATAATTTATAAACGGTATAATTTATAATATCTAAAAAGTAACCTAAAAGTACTCCACCACTCTATTTAATTAATTTTAATAATTTTAATTTGTTATTACGTATAAATATAATAATTTTAGTTAATAATTATATTTGAATATTACTTTAACTGGTACAATAAGTTCACCCGAGCTTGTTTGATTAACACAACATGATAAAATTGATGGTGTACTATAAAATTGTATTTTAGTTAATGTTTGTAAAATTTCAATCATTTCAGAAAAATCAGCCATAATTAAAATTTGGCTTAATAATTTTTAACATTAAAATATTATATTTGAATTAAATTAATTTTTTTACAAATTATTTTACATATATTTGTTTTCTTATTAATTATTTTAACTAATGTAGAGTATATTCAATAGTGAAGAAAATGAATAATAATTTTTTATAACAATTAGTTTTATTTTTAAAAATTATAATTTTTTAAGTGGGGTAATTTTAAAATTTTATTAATTTATATGCTAATAAAAAACAATTATTTTTTATTTCTTAATAAAATGTTACATTGAATAAGATATTTAAAACAATTATTTTAATTTTTATTAATTAAAAAAACTGATTCTACTAGTAGTTGGAAATAATATTTAATTGATAAAAATAATAATAAATAATTATTTATTTAATAAAAAAAATTAATGTTTTATAAATTAGAAAATTATTTTTAATGTAAAAACAAGTTAATTGTTTTATAGAATTTATAAATACAATAATTTACATTAAACAATACAAGTTTTAAATATAAAATAGCGTTTTACATAATTAAATAATTACTTATTTTATAATTCAGTTTAATTAGAATTAATTACAAAATAATATTTATTTTTTTAAACATATACTGTATAAAACTAGAGGTTTAATGTGGTTATAAATAGATCAAATGACCCTAAAAGCGGCCTTGTTTAAAAAATATAAAACTTTAAATACATAAATAAATACATAACGCCATAACTTTAGCCTGACTACCATTCGATATCAATTAAAAAATCAAAAATAGTAAAGTCAAAAATATTAATATTGTATAAATTTTTATTTTATTATTTTTACATTTTTACCATTTAATAATTTATTTAAAATAATTCACACAAAAATGTAATAACAAGTAAAATAAAAATTAATAACACAAATAAAATATTATTTTTTGCATAAAACAAGCTTATTTTATTTAAAAATAGAGTACTCACTAGAGCATTTGTTCTTAAAAGTTTGGTGCTGTCAGTCATCAACTCTCAGAAAAATGTTATTTATTTAAAGAAGAAAATCGATCTCATGATAGCGGACATTATTTTGTGGTCCAATAATATAATGTGATTTAGTTTTCGATCATTTCTGCTATTTTAAGAAATAGCATCGAAAGCATTGTTATTATCTGTTAATTTATTTTTATAATTATTAATTTAAATAATTATTTTATATTACAATCAATACTTACTTCATAACAACGGAAATAATTAATAATAAACAGCGAATGACATGAAAATCCGATTCTTTTTAAAGCAGCTTGTTCAATCATTGCCTGCAACTATAAATTAAATTTTAATTTAATAATTTTAATATAAACAAAATTAAAATTACTTTAAATCTTGTCACCAGGGGTAAATTTCGTTTTCTATTTAAAATGGAAAATTGTTTTACATATAATTGGTTTAGAATTTTATGCATTTTATTTGCTTCAAAATTGACTGACGAAGCCGTAAATATAACAAATAAAAACGGTAAAGTTATAATAATTAATAAATAAATTATAATTAATTTTGTTATTATATCTATTGAATAAAATATAACAATAATTAAAATAAATACACAAATGCTTCCAATAGTAATCCAGAATAATATCAAAAATTTTGACCAAAATGTGATATTATAATCAGTAATTTCAATATAAATTGAATTAATTAAATAAAAATAATTTTTTGTAATTTTCAAATTATTATATTTTTAAAACAAATTTACAGATTTTAATTTATATTTTAAATAAATACATTCTAAATAAAAATAAATAACTTGATACAAACCAATATTGCATAAATAATAACCAGCAAGCATATATTGAATAGTGTTAATTATGCCAAAAACAATTATATCAAATATCGAACAATAAAGTACATATGGTATAAACCAAGTTAAAATAGATATAATAGGAAATATTTTTTCATTATTAAATTTTATTAAATTTAATAAAATTTTTGTTTTTTTAATTAAATTTTGAATTTGTTGTTCATCTGTGAGACCAACACTTATAGGCGAACGCAAACCCGACATCATTTCAAACACTGCAAGAAATGTCGGTTTTATACCATTTCTATAATTATAGTAATACACTATTTGAGATCCAATGGCAAAAATTGAAAACAAATAAACTATTGGACATATTTGATAACGAAATTCAAAATAATGTGCAAAATCACCCAAAATAACCAATATATACGCATCATCATTTTTTGGTAAAATTATTAAAATATATTTAATTAAATTTAAAGTAATTGCAATAAATACAAGAATAGGTTTATGTATTGCAGACCTTCTCTGAACAGAACTAATGTCATCGTTGGCTCTATTCATACACAAACCGATTCGATATAATTGAGTTGAAGCGGATTTGATAATCATATTCTGTGGCAAACATTTGTTTGCATCAAATGTTTTAATTTTTTTCTTTCATTTCATATATTTAACATATGTGTAACATATAATTTACAAAATTAAAAATTGATTTAATTCAAATATATTATATTATTTTATTTAAAATAAATATTTAATTTATATAAAACAAATTAATTAAACATTTTAATTAAACGCTTTTTTGTATTTAAAATTTAATAAATATATTATTAGAATTAATTTGTATAAAATAAGTGGAAAATTCTATAACATTTAAAACTCCACTAACAATATTATTTATTATTAATTAAATTATTTATATTAATTAAAATTATTTTTGTCTTTATTATGACGTCAAATAAAACTAGATTAATTAATATGTTTTTATGACCCAATTGTTTTTATTACTTAAAAATTTATTATTAACTTATAATTAAATTGAACAAGTGATAGAAAAGAATAGCCAATTTAGGCTGATAAGGAAAGAAGCTTTTTTCAAAAAAAATTGATCAACAACCTAGAGAAAAATATCAGAGTATGAATTTTTTAAATATTTTAAAAAATTTTTTTAATCAAACAATTTTATATGGAATTTAAACAAATTAATTGACATGGAAATAAATTTAGTTAATTTAGCTAAATTTTAAACCGGGTTTTTTAATATTTAAAGAAAATTTATCTAATTTTTGCAAAAAAAAATAGCTAAAAATCTTCATCAATAATTTTTTATTTATAGTTTTGTTAAAAGATTTTTCTAACGTTATTGCATAAAAATATGAGAATTGGTTTATGTATTGCAGACCTTCTCTAAACAGAAATGATGTCATCGTTGGCTCTATTCAGACACAAACCGATTCGATATAATTCAGTTGAAGCGGATTTGATAATCAGATTCTATGGCAAACATTTGTTTGAATCAAATGTTTTGATTAATGTGATACCAGTAATAAATATTTGTGGTTTACTAGTTTGGAAGTACAGCCTCAAACTGAATTGTTATAGTTGGGCCTGCTTGAAACCTAAGAGTTCAAAATATAATTTAGTTTTTTTAATTGTTTTTTCCATTAAATAAACTAGTGATCTGCAGTGGATTGCTTGCCACTTTGCAAGTTCGCTAGCCATTTAATTTAAAAACTCACGAATTGATTCATACGAATACGAAATTTATCTGCGATTGGAGTGAATGCGGAAAATCATATTTATATAAAAGTAATTTGAATTCACACAATCGAGTCATTCATTTGAATAAAAGTAAATTTAAATGTGATTTTAAAAATTGTAAAAAAATATTTTTATCAAATCGACATTTATTTGATCACAACAATAGCGTTCATAAAAAAATTAAAACATTTGTTTGTGATTTCAATAATTGTTATAAAAGTTTTGCTCAAAAATCTCATTAAGTTTTTCACAAACGAATACAATTAGGAATCAAATCATTTGTTTGTGATTTAAATAATTGCGGAAAAAGTTTTACTCAAAAATCATTTCTAAATTATCACACCAAAAGACATTTAAATATAAAAAATATGAATGTTTTTATAAAAAATGTAATAAATGTTTTATCACTAATATTGAACTGAAAAGACATACAGACAGTATTCACACAAAACTATTGTTATATAAATGCAATAAAATTAATTGTACGAAACGTTTTTGCAATTCTATGAGTTTATTTAGACACAAGAAAAAATATTATAAAATTAATTAAATAAAATTATTTTAATTTTCTAAACAACTGTTCAAACAATTTCTCTGTTTTATTGTCACTAAACCATAAATACAAACCAATTTCAAAAAACTCATTTAAAGTGATGACTCCGTCGGAGCGTTTAATCATTTTTTAAATACCTTTTCGTTGGATGTCTTCAATCGATTGGGTATTACTTTCTTTAAGTTTTTTTTCCTAAATTTGTGACATTCGATAACTTTAATTATAGTCACGATCTCGTTATCTGAAATCTGACCACTTGGTCAATTTCATTTACATTAAACTCATTTTTTCAATATTTTTCAAATTAATTTATTTAAATTATAAAAATTGTGTAATTATTATCTTATACTCAATTTGTGTTATATTTATTAATAATTTAATTAAGAGCAATTTTTATTAATTTATTAAATAAAAATTTTATTAAAATTAATCAATAATAAAATTTATAGTAATTTGAAAATTAAATAAATAATAATATTGTGTTAATTAATAAAAAAAAACCTTAACATTTTAAAGAGTTATAATTTATGTCATTAAGAAATAAATATTATTAAGCATTTTACGTTAAAAAATAGTAATTGAGAAATATATAGCTATATCTAGCATATTATTCCCGGTTCCCGACACGATCCCGAATTTCAAATTAATAAAAAATTATATTTAAAATTACTGAAAAATTTACATTTAACGTAGTTTTTATTACTTTTTATGTAATAGAAATTTATATTTTTGGACAATCCAAGGGAGAATAAGCCATATTCAATAAGGTTAAAAAAAATTTCATAAACGCTAATATGAGATAAAAATAAATTGTCTTAATGTATTTTTGGGAATAATGACATTTGGAATTAAGAAAAATGAGTTACCAGCGAATTTTGCGATTAAATGTTAAAGTCGAGTTTGCAAATGTAGTCAAAATTAACAAAAAATAATTGCTTACTTTGATTTACATTTTACTTGTTCACGGCTTTTAAAAACTTATTTATTGTTTTTGGAACAATTAAAGCAATTAAAAACTAACTATATTAGTTTTAGCCGCAGTTGGGGGCGTTAGGAGGATTTTTGGCTGTATTGTTTATGCTTTTTAAAAAATGATATCTTTATAAATCATATGCAAATTGTTTACCATTTGACACAACAATTAGTGATTTAATTTCTTTTGTCTAATAATTATGTTTTTAGAAATTTCGAATAATTTTTATCATGCCACTTAATCGTAAAAATTCAAATCTTATTTTCTACCCATATAAACTTTACAGTCTAAAAGCCACCTAACGCCTTCAATTGCGGCTAAAACTAATATAGTTGGCTTCTAATTGCTTCAATTGTTCCAAAAACAGTAATCAAGTTTCTTAAAACCGTAAACAAGAAAACGGCAATCATGGTAAGCTTTTCTGCATATTAAATTTTTGCACTCAACTGAATGTGGATTAAATATTTTGTATATTTAATTTGTTTACTCTAAGATATTGTAGTGTTATTTTCTCTTGTATTACCAACTTTATCAAGTTAGCAAGTTAAAAAAAAGTTTAAATCGAGTGATAAAATTATTTAGGCATTTGGTTAGAGATATTGAATCGAAACAATATTTGTGAATCACTAACAGTTGGGTTAGAGTTGAGACACAAAGACTGCAAATACTTTCAAAGTTTAATAATATGTTTATTATAAAATATGAATTATGTATGTCTGAATTTAATAAATTATTAAATTGTTTAAAAACTAAATTATTTACTTAAATCAATTCAATAAAATTTATTAATATTTGAATCAATTAAAACTTTAAACAGACATAAGAAAGCAATTCAACTAAATATTGGTTATAAATGCGATTATTATAAATGCGGAAAAGATTTTTCAATAAAACTATTTTTAAGTCAACACTAAAATACAGTTCATCTCAAACAACGACTATTTAAATGTGAATTCAAAAACTGCGGAAAAAGTTTTTGTTATAAAAAAGTATTGGATTCTCACAAACGAATACATTTGGAAGTTAAAACCTTTGTTTGTGATTTCGACAATTTGGGAAAATGTTTTTATTTAAAAAAATCACAATTAACACATAAGATGACATTTATCTATAAAACAATATAAATGTAATAAATATTTTGAAAATAAAATTAATTTGAAACACATATAAACTGTATTCACACAAAACTATTGTTATATACAGTTAGACCAGCTTACAAATAAATACAAAATTTTATTTATTTGTAAAATTTACTAATTGTAAAAGTTTAATAATTTTTTTGTTACTATTAGTTAAATTGTTTGATTTAATTTAATTAGTTTAATTGAAAAAAATATATTTTTAAAATTAAAAATAACATTAATAAGTTAATATTATTAAAATTTAAAAATTCAATTAATTATTTGTTTAACTTAATCTGTAAATTTATTTATAAATTAATATATTATTTAAAATTGAATCATTACAAAACTGTTTAAAAAATTAATGTATGAATTAATTTAATTTAAGATGTACTCTTGAACATTTGCTCAATTTTTGCTCAATCTAAATTGTTTCTGCTTATAAATTAAGGATATATTTTGAACATGTTAAGACACGCAAACATTCGACAGCCGGCAAATTTTTTGGGGTTTTTTGCTCAAAATTAAGAAATTTTTCCTAAATTGAAGCTAAATCCGGTTTAAATACAGTTAATTTAACTAAATTTAGTTTAAATTCAAATTTAAATCCAGTTAAATTAGGCAAAATTTTGTCATAAATATATATGTTTTTTGAGCGATTGCAGATAAATCGTTTTAAAAAGTAGTAATATTTTTGTAATACTTTAAAAAAAAACTGACTGTACATTGTACATAGGCTATTTACATTATTAATTAATAAAAATATATAAATTTTTACTTGAGCGCTAATATAATGAATACATCAAAGTAACATTACTATAAAATTAATTTCTCGGTTGATTTTAATTTACTCGTACAGTCTCATAAATGTGAAATAATATTTTAATTAAATATATAAAATAATAAACATTTTAACAAAAATAACATTTTACATTTAATAATATCGTTTTATTCAAAAATAACTAGTATTGGTAATCTTAAATGTATACAAAAACTGAGAAATAATGTATAAAATAGA
>JAQFXP010003289.1:0-12873 GCA_034693685.1 Belba bartosi | reverse complement strand
AAAATTAAAAAATCTTTTTTGGTTTAATTTGTTGATAATTGAACTATTTTTGACAAAAATTTCAATTAATTATCTCATAAGGTTTTACTTTTATTCAAGAAATAGTGACTGCCCTTAAGCATTTGAAACGGAGTGTATTAATCACAAATTAATTAACAACATTTTATTTGTTTTCAACTTAAAAATTTTGAGTAAAACTAAAATTTAAATAACAAATTTGTTATGTTATTGTAATATCTTTAAAAGTTATACTTTGGACTATTTATTATTTTGATAAAAACAAATAATAAATAATTTAACACATGCAGTGATTAAGATAATTAAAAGTTTTAATGTTTTATATTATTGTTAGAAACATTCATAAAACTGATTTTATTTCTCACTCTTAACGGCATGCCGGTATACCCCGGGGATAAGGGCATATGGTCTGCTTCACTCTATATGAGCACTGCAATTGTATGCGCGGGAATACGGTAATAATAATAATAATAATTTGTTCTTAGAATATCAGGGAAGATTTATTAATTTTAAAAGATTTATATTTGGATAAAGAAAAAAACGTTTTCTAAACTAAATTATAATTTCAAACCAAACATATGACGTTGAAAGACTTGGTACAATTATATTATAAAGTGCACATATTCAATAATATACCTGGTATAATATTTATACTCAAAGATTCAATTGGCAGTTAAAGTGTTATATAATTTCTGTTAATTATAACATAATAATAATTTAAAGATGTTCATATTCTAAATGCTATCTTTACTGTATTAATCAGAGATTGTTAAAAAAAATTATTTAAAAATTTTCCTGATTTTAAAAATTGGCATTTTTTTTCCTCCTTTCTTGACAGGTGGTCTGCAAAACTGTATCTACCTCCTTTTTTGTCGTTAATGGCTGCTGACATATTTTTTTAGTTATTTGGCCAAAAATTTAATTTAAATTCAGTTAAATCGAATTAAAATGCAAACATAATCAAGTTAGTTTTAAGATATTATTATAAGATTTTATTTTTAAAATTTCTTCCCTACTTATCCCTAGGTTTTTAATCAAATATTCCAAAATTCCCGCTCCCTTCCTTCAAATCCTCAAACCTTCTCAATCTCTGGTTTTTATACAGTAATTGGTATAAAATTTAAGTTTAATTTAGAATTGTTTTATTAATATTTTGAAGAGAATTTTGATAAAGACTATTTTAATTTGCTCATAATAATCAATGTACAGTACATATAAAAATTTAGAATATTATATAGTATTATATAACAACAAAATAAGTTGCAACAACAAAAATATATTACTTTAAATCATTTCGTTTCTTAAATAAGTGTTAATTTTGACAAATTTTTATTGTATTGAAAAATTAAATTTAATAAAACAAATATACTGTAATATGATAATGATGAAACAATAATAAAATGTGCATAAATATAATTTATGAAAAAAATAAAGTTAAATTAAAATAAAGTTTAAAAAATTATAATACTGTATATATTTTCAAATAGAGTTTTCTAATATAAACATAAATAGTTATTTATTAATGTTTTAGAAAGTTATATTATATAATATACAGTATATTAATAAACATTTCAAAAATTTTATAATTTTTCTATTGATAAAAAAAGTTGAATTGGTTGCAAAATGTTTTCAATTTATATTCAAAATAAACTTGATTTAGTTTAATAATTAGAAATTTTAGATTGCGCAAACAATTAAACTAATGTTTAGAAATACTATTATAATTATAATTAGAAATGTCACCGACTTAGTTGAGAGAACTGGAGTTGGACAGTATAATCTAGGAAAGTCCAATACATTAAGAGACACACTTCCGCTAGACTTCTATTGCCGTTTAGACATAAAATAAAAAGCAAATATTAAGAGACTCGTCGTTTAAAATCTAGCCTATTTTAATTAAGTAAAATTAAACTGCCAAATAAATTAAACTGACTAGATCATATTGTAAATGTATGCAAAGTTATTAGTTCAAAATTAATTAGTTGTACCTAAAGTACAATTTGGGTTTAAAAAAATAATTGTTATTTTAGTTTAAATTGTTTGGAAATATTGTTGGATTAGAGACTGAAAGAGTGCAAACTGAGTGCAAGAGTGAAACAAGAATTGCCGATTCGAACCAATTTAGTTATTTATTGATTCATCTATAAAATTAATTAATTATTTGAACCAACTTTAAGGTCACTTAAAGGTCTTCAGTTTAAATGAATCAATAAAATTCAATCAAATTTTTAACACTATTTTTGTAAATAATTTACTAAAAATTTCTAAAATTATTAAAGAATTAATGAATTTATTCGCAAAATAATTGAAAAAATAATTAACAAATGAATTAAATTTGAGAAATGTTTATCAAAATAATGTTATTATGATTCGAATTGGAATCGAATGACTAAATGATTGAATGTCTGAGTGGTGTCTACTTATTGTTGCAAACACTCACAATTCGATCGGTTCGATCGGATCAATAGGTTCGGGCCTTTCAAGCATTTTCTTGAGTTTGTCTGAGGCCAGAGTTGAGGGCACTTTAAACCGACAGTTCGTTCGTTTCATTGCGTTGTCGATCAAAGACTTCCAGTTTTTATCCGATTCGAGGGAACGGCCGGAAATGCAAACAATCATTGAATACTTGGCTCGAGTTAGAGCGACATTCATGCGCTGAACCGAATTCAAAAACCCAATACTATTGGCATGACTTGTGTTTTGGCTGTCGAAAGCGCGAACACACGACAGGATTATTATATCCCTTTCCTGGCCCTGAAAGCCGTCAACAGTGTTGACCTCAACGTTCGCTTTCAACTTCTTGTCCTCTATTCGAGACGAAAGAAAGTTCTTCTGTCCGTTATAGGGAGTAATGATACCAATGCTATAGCTATGGCTATGTTTGTAATGACTGTCTGCCGAACCCAAACCCGAACCCGAACCCATCATCTGGTCAATCAACTCGACCAACCGAACCACAAAATTGGCCTCAGATTCGTTGTATTTGTTGGTCGGATCTGTTCGGCTCTCCTGAGTGTCGGTCACATCGAACACAATATAAGGCTTTAGTTTGAAATCCCGGTTCTGAATGACTTTAGCGCTTGAAGTGAGCCTTCCGTCGTAGAACTGTTTAGAAGGGAACTCACATATCTGTGGGTGCATTCTGTACTGTTCGGTGAGCATAAGGATCGGACTCTTATGTTTCGAATCGTTTTGTTCGCATTCGCGGAAATAATGGAAAAAGCGTTCGAAGAGAGAGCGGCCCAAACATAGACTACTGGCCTTCTTAGAGATGACTGTCGCCGGCAGTTGCATCGGATCACCGATTAGTATCATTTTAGTCATCCTATAGGCCAAAGGCATTAGTAGCTCAGGTTCACTGCACTGGGAGGCCTCGTCTACTATAACGCAATCAAAAGTTTTTGGCCCAAAGTTTCTGAAGAGGTTCTCAATCGGCGATTGATGGCAACTGTTGAGCGTCGATAAGACAATGTCTGCTTTGATCATCAAATCCATTCGAAGCCGACTTTTGCTCAAATCCATAGGTTTGGGCGTTTGTCCAACTTTAGTCATTTCAAACATCAGTTTATGCATATCTAACTCCAACTTGCTTAAATCATTCTTCCGGTTCGAGGCCCTCAAGTCAGCCATTTCCTGATCCAACTTCAACATCCGTGCCTCCAATTCTTGAGTTTGTTTTTGTTTAATCGTTTGAAACCTCTTTTCCTCATTGTCTGCATTCTCTTCAATAAGCGTTTCCAAAGAGATTCGTCGGACGTCGGCGTGAATTTGAGACGACTGGCCAACGCGAACACATCTCAGAGCTCTATCGCATTTGTGTTTTTGCAAAAACCTTCGCTCACTGTAGAGCCGGCGCGCAATCTCATCAACCGCTCCATTAGATGGCGCACAGATCAGGATTCGGGGTAAGTGGTCGGGAGTGTCCCACTTCATGTAGATCTGCTTTATAATGCCAATCAAAGTGTGCGTTTTGCCGGTGCCGGGCGGGCCCTGGATTAGGAGCAGTTTGGGCACAGCGTACGGACGACTCACCGCTTCAGAGCTGCCCAGTATTGCGCGGCTCTGACCCTCATTAAAGTTGGCGGTATTGAGACATACATTGGTCGGCACTACGACCTGAGAGGTGAACGAACGCGGTCTCAGTATGTCTTTGAAGAGGGGACAGGTGTTGAGGCCTGCGATCAGTTCGATTTGCCTCATAGTTGGCTTCAAGTAGTGAATTGTCCGGACAGTCACCGGCTCTCTAGAGCTGATCCGAATCGGCTTTTTGCTGATCTGAACCGTGTATTTGAGCAGCAATTGAGTGGAGGTGTGAGTCGGCGCCACTACCAGTCCCGGCAGTAATGTTGTGTTCGGAGTAATGGTCTCAACGTTATAGTCGCTGACATACCCGAAGAGAACCAGTTTTTTGTGTTCATTGTTTGCACTGTAATCGATGAACAGTTCCATTAAAATAAGGTATCCCTCGGATGCGTAGCTCAAAGACTTTAGTTTGTTCTTCGGGACCACTGTTTGCATTGATATAGTAATAAAGTGGTCGTCGGAGCCATAGTCGGGCGCAACCATGGCTTTGAAGAGGTCGTGACCTTTCCTTTTGGACGTATTCTTATTAAAGTCTTCGTAAACCTGAGCCCAAGTTTCGAACAGAATGAGTGGAATATACGCCGACTGATACTCATCCAAAGACTGGTAACACGTCTTAACTCCTATGCCTTCACCGAACGGACTCAGAGGTGGCGGCACTTCATTCGGGAAGAACTCAGTCAACCATTTGGTATTCCAGTCGAGAATGACGGCCAGAATGTGGTTTGGATTGTATTTACTGTCCGGAAGACTATTCTCATCGTTCAATGTCATCGAATTCCGGTGCATCTGAAGTGCCATTTGGGCCGTTTGGGGCACTTGTAGTCGCATTACCGGCACTTCCGGCGAATAGACTGTTGGCGAAAACGCTTTCCCAAACAGACGCTCGTTCTTCACCCGATTCAGTGCATTCTTATTGTTGTTATTATTGTTATTACTGACACTCTTCTGATGATTCGCTTTCTTCTGAATCAACAGCTCTTCCATCGAATACTCGCTTTCAGTCATTTGATTCGTTTGATTCAGTTTTTGTTTCTTATTCTTAGGAATCGTATAATTATTGTTAATATTGTTATTATTATTGTTTTTATTATCATTTGATTGACAGACATCGACATCGACATCGACGTCGACGTCGACAGAGACAGTGTCACTAAAAACAGTTAAATCATTCAAATCATTGAGTTGTTGGTCGTCGAAGTCATCGAAATGTCGTTTAGTTTTGACACAATTCACACTATTGTCAGTCTTGGTATTTGTATTTGTATTTATATTTGTATTTATATTTTGATCTTTAGATTTGTCTCTTTCAGACGCAATCATATCCTTCAATAGACCGTCGGTTCGGTTCCCAAAAGTTCGGTTCTTGACGGCAACGGCCGGTTTCGCCACTACTGCCGACCCGAGCCCTCTCGACGCCCCTCTCTCGACTCGGTTGGGGCGGTTCGGGTCGTTGGGCCGGCTCTGGCTCTGGCTCTGGCTCTCACTCTCACTACGACTCGCCTTTGAGTTCGAATTCCAGTTCAAGTTATCCAAAGCCGTTAAGTAGTTATAGTTGTCGTCATCCGAGTCATCCGAAGACATCAAGTCCTCCGATCTAGTCATTCGATTCATGTTATTTGCTTTTGAATCAGAGCTCAGAACAAGTATTCAATTAAATTCAATTCAATAGTAAATTACAATCAATTCATTGATTCAATGTTTACATCACTTTATTATATTCGATGTGTTTTTGTAAACAAATTACGCAAAATATTTATTAATATAATTTCAATCAAATAATATGACGTAATGTGATATGATATGCAGATATCAGATATTAATATTATATTTACTAAATACTGTTACTGTAACAGTAGTCTAGCCTATTGTAACAGAGACTACAGAGACTGTCACTGTCTGTCAGATTTGATAACATTAATTCATTTAGTCTTTCGACTAATATTTTAAAAATTAAGGGAAGGGAAGGGAAGGGAAGAGAAGGGAAGGGAAGCGGAAGGTAGGGGAAAATTATAAATGTCGTAGAAATGAATTATTTTTGATTGTCTAAAAGTGCTTGATAATCATAGTTTAAAGTTGAACACAATTTAAAAAATGTTGTTGAACATGATTGATGTGGAGAATTGACTTAATCAACTCCCTGGCACATATTAATATATATATATATATATAGAGTGAGTTTAAAAGTACAAAAAGTTTACAATAAGCTAAGCTTGTATTTTTTAGTTTCTATATTTACAGATTTTAAACTCTACATAAAAATTGATAATTAATGTAAACTAAAATAAAATTATTAAACTAAAGTTTATTGAATTTATATTGTAATGAATTTTTATCAAATACTTAAATTTTTTGATCCGAATTTAGAGTAAAATTTCTTTTTTATATAAAAATTATTTGCATAAATTAAATAAAAGTAAGTTTTTTAAATAAAAAAGTAAAGGTTTAATTTTAATCAAAATTTTTGACATTTTAATACAAAACATTACGAAAATATTTAACTTATTTAGGGACCAGAGCCCTATTTTATTCACGTATTACACCAGTGTTAATAATTTATGGGAATTACCTTGGCAAATTGCAATACATAAATAGACTAAATCAGACTTTACATTGCTTAAATTTAATTTAAACCAGAGATTCAGAAGTTCGACCAATCCATTAATAACTGTTAATTCAATAGATTTAAATAAAATTAATTTAATAAAAATATCAAAATATATATTTATTGTTACAATAATTATTGTTTTCATATATCCATATAATTTATAAATGAATAATTATTAAAACCACTTACAGTACTATTAATAGTTAGTAATACAATTTTGAGCAATTATTTATTGAAATTAATTTTAAAATATTAAGTTGTTTAAATGAAACAAACTAATTAAAAAATTTATTTATCATCATTTTTAGTTAAAATTGAGAGAACTTTGATTTCCATTCGTTTTAATTAAATCGTTTGAAGACCAGAACTATTGAAAAATATTTCAGATTATAGTTTCAAAAGCATTAGAATTACTATTTTTAACAAATACTTAAAAAAATACATCAATTTTCGAATTAATGAAAAAATGTTAGCAAATAATTAGTTCAGTTCATTGGTATGCAAATTAACAATCAGTTTAATTAAAACGACTTTAATGTCATTTGTGTTGTGGAACAGTTAGTAGCGCTTCTTCAGGGGCGCGATCGACACTACAGTTCTAAAAATAAAATAATAAGAAAATATACAAAATAATCAATTTCACTAGAATCAATCTAGTTTTAGTTCAGTTTAATTTTGTTAATTTAATTGATTAATTAATTTTAATTAGCTTTAGCTTTGTCAACCAAGTCTCAATGTCAAAAATTATTACTCAAAATAATAAAACCATTAATAAAAAATTGTATCAAATTATATAAAATAAATGTAGATTATACTTGAATATAATTTGTGACAAGTAAGAATAAGTTTCTTATATATTTTAAATTAAGAAACAAGCTTAATTTGCTATTATTGCTACTATTACAGTCAACTATGGGTTTCAGACCTGGGGTCGGGACCGAAAATTTAGGGATAAAACCCAGAGAGGGATACAATTGAGGTATAATTTGCATTGAGTTCTATTGGAGTTGTGATTGAAAAATGAGGCATAATTTTGAGAGAAGGACAGAACTGATGAAGTCCTAAACCCATAGTTGACTGTAATTAAAATTTGCACTACAATCAAATCATGAAATTAAGCGCTAATTTAAGAATTAATCTAGTAAACCCAAAATTGTTTTTATTGTTTTATTAAAATAAGAGACAAATTGTAAAATAAGTAAAAATTAAATAAAAAATTGATTCAATTTAAATATTAATATATTAAAAGTTTTGTTTTATTTTTTACTTAAAATATTGAAAAAACGATAATCTAATCGTTGATTGAATAAGATTTAGAAATCCAATTCAATATCTTTATTGAGGATCAGTTCCTTAATGGGAGCTCTGGTTAGTGCTGTTCCGAAGTTGGAAAGTAGGTTAGATTTGCCAGTTTTGAGGCGGGACTGAGAGTTACGCTCATAACGACACCAGTTATGAGATTGAGATCGAGTGTGAGTTTGCGAAGAATTAGCGTTTTTGGATCTCAATCTATGCGACAATACCTGCGAAAACAAACTAACCGTTTGAACAAATGCCGGTTTTTAGGTTTTGTAGACTTTCTAATTCGATTCATACAAAATGATAGCTTCAGGTATCAGGAAAGGGATTGTAGTGCAAATCAATCATCAATTATAAGGTTTTGGTTTTGGTTTTGATTTGGTTAGGTTAGAGTGTTTGGTATTAGAACATCACATTAACGTTAGGTTAGAGGTTAGAGGTTAGAGGTTTTTAGTGATCAAAAATAAGGCAAAACATAGACAATATGATAGAATAGAATCAATAATCAATATGACTATTGATGACTCATTACTAATTAGTGATGACTGATTGATCAGTGATCAGTGATGAGTCAATTATATTATGAAGATACGATTACGATTACGATTACGAAAGTGAATAAAAATATAAAAATACAAATAGAGTACAAATAGAGTACAAATAGAGTACAAACAGTTTGTACGACTGTTTTTGGACGAATATATTGAGTATTGAGTATTGATTATTGAGATTAGTTGTAGTCTTACCAGAGGTTTCTCGCGATGAGTATTGACGGCTTCAATCGGAATATGTATTTCATCGACTTGACAGCCATAGGCGACAGGAGTCAACTTGATTATGGAGTGGAGCGGCACTTTCAGGTAGGGCAGCGAGTCTGCCATTGCGCGACCGAGAAAAGAGCAAAGAGCAAAACTCCAATTAATCCCGAGTCACCACAACTGTCTACGAGTGCACAGGTACTGACAGTCAACTTTTACAAGTCATACAACCTTTTTGTAGTCATACGTAAATGTATTACGTATTGTGTACTCAATGTATTAAATTAATACTAAGTTTATACTAAATTTATATTAATTTTTATGTTAATTAATAATCAATAAAGAGTTCGACTAAACAATGTTCAATAAGTTAATAACGAATGAGTGAAACATTTAAATAATAAACCATTTAAACTAAACATTTACATCAAAATTGGCCCAAAATTTAAATTAATAACAATTTAAAGTTTATGAAACAAACGATAAGACTAGACATTAACGAGTGAGACATTGAGGACATGAGGAGAGTCTACAAGAGCTTGTGGTCGTCTACGGCCGCGATCGGCACTATTATCTCTTCGAGTTGACAGCCGTATGCGAATGGCGTTAACTTGATTATGGTATGTAACGGCACTTTTATAAATGGCATGGCCGCTATGGGAGAGAGCAGAGAGCAAAAAGTACCATAAAGCCACTCAGACACTCATACCAGTGCTATCATATCATCAATTCAATTCAATTCAATTCAATTCAGTTTAAGCACATCCCACGACACACACCACACACATCCCATCCCATTCAACAAACAAACAAACAAATCAATCAATCAATCAATCAATCAATCAATCAATCAATCATTTACTCCATTGAGTCTGAGTCTAACCTACCTGAGCTCTTATCGAGAAAGTAGGCCAGAAGACAGCGCAGCACCGCCTGATGGCCCACCACCAACACATTCTCCTGGCGCTCCAACTCCATTATGACGGGCTCGAGTCGGGCCACTAAGTCTTCGTATGACTGGTTCGGTACAAACAATCGATTAGAGAATTTTAGTGAAAGTTAGGGCACCGGCACTGGACGCACCTCCCCTTTGGGGTAGCGATAGTGAAACTTGTCCTGATCCCTCAGAGCGAACTCGTCCGGAAACTTGGTTTGGATTTCCTCGTAAGTCATTTCCTCACAGATCCCGGCGTCGATTTCGTTGAGGGCTTTCCATCTCTCTTGCGGTGCTTTAATAGCTTCTGAGGTCTGGGCTGTCCGTCGAAGCTGTGACGTCCAAACCCTGAGCCGCGGAATATTCTGTTCCGAAATATATTTGGCCAATGCCTTCGAGTACTCCCAACCCCTTTCAGAAAGTTCTGCGTCTCCTCCTATCCTTCCGAGCAAGTTGTAAACGCTCTCCCCGTGTCGGGTCAGGTATATCGAACGCGGAATTATATGAATGTTCATTAAATAGTAGACGACTCGGCTCTGGATGTGGCCCTCATGCCTGTGCACAATCACCTTTTCTCCCGCATTGTAGATCTTCATGAATGACAATTGCTTTTCCCGTTCCTCATCCAGGGGTTGGTAGGCCTGCTCATAGTGTTCGATGCGTTGCGTAAAGTCCTTAAGTGCGTCGTCATTACTCACGTCCCGATAGTCCGGACTGTGAACCTTCACCTCCTGTGCAGTCAAGAGTAAGTTAATTATAGACAGTCCTCACAGTCCTCACAGTTGTCGCAGTTCTCACCCGAATGTTGGCCTCAATTATGTTGGGGTCGTTGCAGAACGACTCGACAAAAAACAACTTATAGCCGAACTTATCGACTACTGTGTCGTAAATCAGTTGCCGTCTATCCATTGTAGTGTTGGTCGCGTCATACACAGCCACTTCGCCCGTCCCCTCCTCGAGCCACGAGCACATGTCTTCCAGTGCAGCCAAAGCACATTTACTGATAGATATGTCAAAAGTTCAAACATTAGATCTTATTCTCAACACTATTTGAAACACTGTTTGAATGAGTTTTTAGATAAAACTGAATGCATTAAAGGGTTAAGGGATTGGGGATTGGGTATTGGCTAACCAAACTAAGTTGGGTGGCAAGGGATGGCAAGGGCTAGCATGGCATGAATTGACTTACTTGCGAATAATGAGCGCATCCTTATTGTCAGGTCTGAAGAAGTCGTGGCTCCGGTAGGCTTTGGTCGCAAGCCTTCTATACTCTCCGACATTGAAAACTCTGGTATTGATTCCAATCCAATTGAGATAACGGGTCAACTTCTTGGCAATATAGGTCTTGCCTCTGGCCGGCAGACCAACCATTGCAATCACATGAGGAATATTAACGTAAGTTGTCGTCCGATCGCCTGAAAAATTAATTCAATTATATAATCGAAACAAACATTGAATGGAAAAGCATTTGAATTAAATAGAATTGAATAGAATTGGATTGAAAGGCATTGATAACCTCTGATAGGGAACGGTTTGGCGCCGTTGTTCTGAGATATCTTTCGGTTCGGAACCTCTTCTTTAGTCATTATGGCTATGAATACTGTTTTGCGCTTTCGATCGAATCGCGGCTTAAATACAATTCTTATCTCAAATAAACCAAAAGTTTCCAACAAATCGACTAAAACTTATCAATATTTACAAAACAAAACAATTTGTGATTTTCCAAAACAACTCAATCTTATCGTCAATTCAACAGATATTCACTCATCGAGTCATTGAGTCATAAGTTTAACATATGTTTAGCCAATAGAAAGACCACTAATTGGGCGAATGTGCGGATCAGTGACTCGACAGCAAAACCGGTTCCAATGAATTAACGCTTCAATCGAACCAGTATTGACTCGAGTGAGAGCTGAGAGATGAAAGTCGAGTGAAGATCGGATCAGATTCCGATTCCGACTCCTATTACCTTCAGTTAACTATCGTTTCTTATAACTCAACAAATGATTGCGTAATCAAACGATTGACTCGACTATCGCCGCTATAATTAGTTTAAACAATCACTTAGTCTTAGTCTTAAGAAATAGGAAAGAGTGTCGAAACGGTAATTAATATAATATAATAACCGATCATTCAATCAATAATACAAGTAGTGATTCAATTAGTAATTATTACTAATTATTAATTATGACTTTCAATAACTGATTGTACGACTAGTAAGTCTAAGTCTAAAACAATAATTGAATCGAAAGGTTAGACAAACTGAGAGCAAAAGTATAAGACATTAGACGTACTCTACGTCTCATGAAAGTCAAATCGAAGTCAAATCCGAACCAATCGAATCGAGTCCTTCAGTCGACTTCAATATCAAATTGTTTCGAAAGTCAAATACGAATATTAACTGCATTTCCAGTATATTCACGACAACAGGGTTTGTCTCTTCCTCTACCTATACCTTTACCTCAGAGTCTGAGTCTGAGTCTGTGTACGTAATACCGGTTCTAATTAAAGACCGATTTCTCTCTAATGATTGCATCGATGCTATAATAAGCTAAAGCTATGAAACCCCAAAACTAAGCCAAAGCGCATGTTTTATACACATATCCGCGTAGACTCTACTCAGGCTTACTATTGTTATAAATACTAATTATGTTAGTTTGGTTTCGGTTAGTTTGGGTTGGGTTGGGTTGGGTTGGGTTGGGTTGGGTTGGGTTGGATTAGGTTTCTCTTTTTTTGTCTTCGATTTATTGAAAAATAATAAAATAAAATAGAGATAGTTTAAACAAATAAAATTTCTATATTTAAGATTTTAAAATTTTAATAATTAAACTAAATATCTGAAAGAACATTTCTGAAAACAAACATAGAAATTTGAGATCGGCATACTTCATTTTAATCATTAGTATGCTAAACTTCAATATTAAATTTATACAAATTATTAATAAAATACAAATTTTAGAATAAGTTAAACAAGTTAAATTAATAGTAATAAAAAATAATAAACTTTTTGCAATTAAGCATTTTTAAAAATGAATAAAAAAAATTTTGATAAAATAATCGGTGAATTAGTTTTAAGTAGCGATGTTAAATTTCATAAAATTTAAAATCCAGTGAAAGTTTCACTGAAAGTTGCAGTGAAAGCCTAAAACTTTCATTTTTATTTCAAAATATAA
>JAQFXP010003288.1:0-12876 GCA_034693685.1 Belba bartosi | reverse complement strand
AATTGAATAATAAAAAATAGTAATAATTTAGACGTTATTTGAGATTAACTGTCATTTAAAGTCGTGTTGATTCCACCTCTTTAGATTTAACCCGGATTTAGCAATAATTTAGGAAAATGTTCTCAATTTTGTTTAAAAAACATAAAAAAAGGCAGGCAAAAAGGTAAAGAGGATATTTTTTGCATACCAAAAGTTAGGGGGGGGGGTAAATGCCAATTTTCAAAATTTAGGAGGATTTTTGGCTAATCTCCTCTTCACAATCCCTGAATAATATAGACTTCTAAAGTCTAAAAAAGTTTTCTAAAAGCAAAGCATTCCTTTTCTATCTGAGGAAAGGTTTTGGGAATGAATCCCAAGAGTAGACTTATTACAAGAATAAATCCAAAAATTATACAGGTGTTTTTATACATATGTATACCCTAAACTTAAATATCAATTAAAATTAATTCGGAAACAACTTTCTAACTGCGTTTAGAAAATTTCTTTTAGACTTATCGGCAATTAAATAAAAATGTAAACAAAGAAATTTTGTCCATGATGACGTCTGTATCGACTTGTGCGAAATCTATTTGAGCTAATTCTTTATAATCGGATTTAAAAAAAGTACTGATAAAAGATATGCAAAACAGCAAATTTGCCAAAAATATTTGCATTTTAAGCGCAAATTTTCAAATAATATATTTGATATTTGAAAACATAATTTATGATAAAATTAATATAAAAATAACTTTAAAATTACAAATCTGTGAATGAAAACACAAAATTAGAGTTGATAAATCTCATCCAAATATATTTGCATTGATTCTTGTTTTACAAAAACAACAGAAGAAAACAGATAATGAGTTAATTCAGTTACGTAATGGTCACACAATTCTTTGGACAAACAGTAAATATAAAAGTTATGAAACTTAGAGACACTTATAATAACACTGGAAGTGCTATTGAATTTTTAGACTTGGTCAATTTCTCATTTAAAACACACGCTTAATTTTATAATTTTAATGTTTTATTTTACATTTGTATATTATTTATTTATTTACAAAAAAAAGTTAGTCTTACATTAAAGAATAGAATAAATAACGTTTATTATTTTGTTTGTTATTAAAATAATTTTCGCTTAAATCGCATACGGGCATAATGAATTTCGCTCAAATCGATTTATACCGATAATAAATATTCAATTATAATGAAATAGACAAACACAAGAATTTATTTCTGATTTATATCTACACTCAAATATGGGAGCACTCAGTTATCAGTTGTATTTGTATTAATAATTATTTTATTTATGTATTTACTGCTAAGTATATACAGCCAGCACAGAGTTGTCTTGGCATTTATGACAATTATTAAAGACTTTGGTGATTAAATGTTAGACAAGATAATTTTTTGTGAATATTAGACGAGTAGTCGATTTAAAATAATAAAAATAAATTATTACAGTACAAAGCAATACAAAATATATCTATAAATTATAATTATTTGTACCGGTAATAGAATTAGATTTGTTTTTTGTTTTTTTACTTGTAGTAAACCCAGCTGATTACAAATCTAACATATATAATTGTACATAAATTTTAGCAAATAAATATTGAATTTTTTATGCCAAATATACGGTACTTTAGAACCAAAATTATTTTTATTTTAAAAAATTAAACTTTTAAAAAACATAAAATAAAGCAAGTGTTAAAAAATGTTTTAAAAAATTAGTCAGTAATCTTAATTACTAATCTGTTAACTATTCAGTGCAATACATTTTTGTTATCTACACGCTGTACTTTCCCATTTAATTCTAACATTATGAAGCATTAATGGTGTTATATGTGAAAACTTCTAATACTTTTAGATAAATAAGTGCATTATATTATATTTTAGTTTAATTAACTCAACCCTCTCTTTAATTAAGTATCATTGATTCATTATTTATATATTATTAATATAATTGTTTTAATTTAAATTCAACTAAATTTACTAATAATTAATAATAAAATTTAATTTAATCTTAAATCAAGTTAAGTTAAACAAAACAAAAATTCACAAAAACACGTTCGAGTCATGTGCTTAAGCATCAGCTGCGAAATGGTTGAAATAATCTTTAATGCAAATACAAATGATAACCGAGTGGTTCCATATTCGATTAAGACCAGGGATTGAGAAGGTCGGCCGATCCAGGGGTGGATCAGGGTAGGGATTTTTCCAAAAACGCTCAAAAAACCTATATATTTGTAATAAAATTTTACTTAATTTAACTAGATTTAAACTGGATTTAAACTAAATTTAGTTAAATTAACTGGATTTAAACCGGATTTAGCACCAATTTAGGGAAATTTTTCTAATTTTGGTCAAAAAACCCAAAAATTTTGCCGGCCGCCTTCGGCGGCCCGCAAAACCTAGAAGGGGGGGTACCATTTCTCGGACCAAATGCTAAGGGGGATAAATGCCAATTTTCAAAATCAGGGGTGAATTTTTGGCTGATCCCCTTCTTCACAATGCCTGATTAAGACTCAATAGTTTTGTTATTTTTATTTTTAAGCATTTATAACAAAATTATTTTTAAAGTAAAATTCTGGATACCTTACTTAAAATCAACATGCCAGTAACACCATGAAGTTTTTTTTTGTAATTATGGCCAACTTCAGTTATAAGGGCATGCATGTGTTTGCGCGGGAATACATTAATTATTTACTTTTAAACTAATTTTATTGCAGGTATTGTGAAGGGAGAAATCAGATAAAAATCTTCCTGATTTTGAAAATTGGCATTTATTCCCCTCCTTAGCATCTGGTTCGCGAAAAGATACCCCCTTGCCTTTTTGCCCAAAATTAAAAAAAATTGCCATAAATTTGTGCTAAATCCAGTTAAATTAAGCAAAATTTTATCATAAATACTGTATATAAGTTTTCTTAAGCTTGTTTTAAAAAATTCGTTCTCTGATTCCCCTGGATCAGCCGATTTTCTTAATTTCTGGCTTTAATACACAAATGATTAATATAATTAATCACAAAAAATGCAATGTAACATTATAATTAAAAAAAGTTAATTACATTAAATATTAATTTGTTTTTAAAAATATATATAAACATTAAATTGTGGCAATAAATATTTAATTGTCAAATGTTATCAAATTTATGATGCTAAAAATAATTTGTTTGTTTAAAATGATTTTTTTAATTTACGTTATTTATTATTAAAAAAATATAATAACATTTTGTATTTTTTACTAACGAGATAAAAATAATGGCATTATATATTTAAATTGTTTTATTGTTTTATTTTTTATACACAGCTTTATAAATAGAACAAGTTTATTTGTGCATGTTCTAATTTTGTTTATTCTAAATTGACAGCGCATTATGTTTTATCTTTTTGTTGTTATTGTTGAATAAACTTTTATTTTTTATACAAAACAAAAGCTAAAGTAAACGCATTTTTGCACAAAAATATTTTTAAAACTGATTTATTTTTATTCACTTAATTCAGACGTTAAGCAATTGGAATACAGATTCAGTTAATACTTTAAGTATTATTGTGCGAACACTCGGATCATATTTATCGATAGGTGTGTTGTGTAGGAAAGTATGCTTTAAGTAGTGCTTGAGCTGAAGCTTCAAAACAAATAAAAATTAATCGTCTGAACAGAATTTGATATGAAATTAGATCAAACTCTAAGCCCATTGACATTATTTGTTTAATGCTAAATTTTTGATAACAGTTTTATTCTCCATTAATTTAATATGCTAGCTGGAGCAATTTTTTTTAAATTGTAAAAATAGTTTTTCAAAAGATAAATTTGCTAGTTTATTTAAATTTATTTGCGTAAGCATTTTGTGAGATAGTTAAATAAAAAAATTAATTTTAAGTTTATAATAAAAAACATTTTTAATTAAATAAATTTTTGCTAGTTTTAATTTCTTAAATTATTATTTTTTTATTCGAACTAGACACAAGTATATAATTGATTAAAACAATTTCTCCGAACTAAAAATATTTGCCAAAGCAAGTAATTATATTTTTAAAAATCTTAAGTTTAAAAACTCAAACACCATTTATGTAATGCCAGAAGCAAATGGAAAGTTTTTCAATCTTTAGAAAATATAGTTAAATTAAAAAAACATAGTTTAAATCAGATAAAATTAAAAAGCTAAAAATAATAACTATTACTTATGAATTTGAAAAAAGAGTTTACTAAAAAATTTATTTCTGCCTATATTCAACCAACCTTGTTCTATCTTTATTTAGTTAGTGCAGTCAATACAGTTTATTGGCAAATTGTCAAACATGCACATTTAATTTTCAATTAAACTGTATTGAAACTGAATTATAACTGAATTAATTTTTCGGATTATATTTTATAATGAGAAAGAATAAAGTATTTAATTAATTCAAATTATTTTTAAGTAAAAATAGTATTATTTAAGGTTAGCATAAGAGGAGAAGAGGGGAAATAAGAATAATACTTTACAAATTTAACAAAATCTCTCTCTCTCCCCCTCTCTCCCTCTCCCCCCCTCTCTTTCCCCCTCTCTCCCCCTCTCTCTCCCTTTCTCTCTTTCTCTCTCCCCCTCTCTCCCTCTCTCCCCCTCTTTTTCACCCTCTCTCCCCCTCTCTCCCCCTCTCTCTCCCTCTCTCTCCTATCTCTCTCTTTCTCTTACTGTCCTATTCTTTCTCTATCACTCATCTTAAATCAGTCTATCTTAACCAGACATTGTGAAGAGGGGATCAGCCAAAAATTCCTCTGATTTTAAAAATTTGCATTTATTCCCTCTAGTATTTGGTCCAAGAAAAGGTACCACAATGGTTTTTTGTCCAAAATTAGAAAATTTTCCATAAATTGGTGCTAAATCCGGTTTAAATCCAGTTAAATTCCAGTTAAATTTGGAAAAATTTTATTATAAATATATAGGGTTTTTGAGCGTTTTTGGAAAAATCTCTTCCCGGATTGGCCGACCTTCTCAATCCCTAATCTTGACTAACTCTGGTGTTATTAAAATACTAATATTAACGTCACTTCAATAAACTCTAAATATTTGATGAAATATAAATTAAATTATTTGTTTTAAAATATTAAATTACTAATTTAATTATAAATTTTAAAAAGCAGCAATTTGCTTTTATCTAATTAGTAATGTAAATTACAAATTAAAATATAAAAAAATAAAAATTTTAAAGACGTTAAAAAGGCAAAAGTATTTATAAAATTATAGTAATAAAAATATTTTTTTAATGACAATTTAAAATTTTATTTTAGTTAATAACTTTTAAATAAATTATTACTGTTTGCAAAAAATTTTAATATTTTATGACAAAAATTGTTTGACTGTTATCACTTAAGTTCAATGATAAAATTACCTTGATAAATGAAAATAATAGGAAATTAACAACTAAATTATTAGCCATTAAAAAAATATATTTTATAAAAAAAGTTAAAATAATATTTGTTATAAGAAATAAATGAGATAATGTTTTTAATACAATAAAAATAAAACAAAAAATTATAGTTTTAAGTATTGCAGTTAAAAGCTGTAAGTATTTCACACTTAATAAATGATATTAAAAAACAATATTTTTTGTTCATATTTTTAATGCATTTTTCTTTTTTTTCATTTATTTTCAGCTATTCTTTTCTTATACAATAATAAAAAATATGGTTAAGTAAAGCAAAATATGTGAAAGCTATTATTATATTTATTTTTATAAAATATTTGTTATTATATCAAATATCTATTGATATACATAATTCATATTTTCTATTCACGAACTAATATATTCAATTGGTTTTTAGAATCAGATACTATTAAATTGAATTAATTTAGTTGGAAAAAATATATAAATATTTAGATATTAAATATAAATATAAAGTATAATGAATCGAGTGTAAATAATTAATAAGGAGAAAAGCTTAGAATTGGTTTAAAAAATAGTATCAAAGCCAATTTATACAAATAAAAATGTGGCAATAATTAAAATTGTCATATGATTGAAGTGAACGGATTAGATGTGTATGTTGCACAATTTGTCAATAAAATATATTAATTACCTTGACAAAATAAAGTCTAGATAAGATCCGGTAAATATAAATTAAATAAAAATAGTAACTTTTAAATAGTTAATTTCATTAAATTTAATAGAAATTGTGTAATATATTTATTTAGTCTTACTAAACTAGTTAATACAAAATTGATTGCAAAACCAATTTAATCGATTTATTTACAAATCAATAGAGTGTTAAAACCGGATAAAATTAAATTTCTCAAACTTAAACTAGGCACTAAAGATTTCAGTTTGGTAAAACATTTCAAAATGTGGTAAACATTTACTTAAGTTTTATTTGAGTTTCTAATATACCTAAAGTCTCTGCTATTGAATTCTATCAAAAGTTTTTTTTGGATTAGTTATAGAAACAGTTATATAAGTGAAAAGAAATTGACTTTAGTTTTACGTTTGATTGCAATAATATAAATAAAAATTACTTTTGCTTTCAAACGGTTAGTTGTAATGCGATTATTAAATTGAAAATAAAAACCGATTTTTCTTCAAACAAAATATAATTAAGTCTTAGCTTTTATTTTGCAATAAAACTATTTTTAATTTTAATTTATGAAATTAAATTTTTTTAAAGATTACTAATATATTGTGATGTTGCTAAGGATGTCACTTTTTATAATTAATATTAATTTAACTTGATTATATAAAATTATATAAATAATAAAATTAATGTTGCGTTTCATTAAGTTTAAATAAAAATTAAGATTAAGTTTAAATACGGCAGATAGATATTTTAAGCCATTTTGACCAAAAATTAAAAGTAAATTGTTGCTAAATTCGGTTTAAAATCAGTTAAATTAAGCAAAAATTTCATCATAAGTTAAATATAATTTTTCTTTTGAAAAATAAAATTCCTCTCTTTATTTTCCATAGGTTTTTAGCCACATTTTTTTTTGTAAAATTTTGTTGTTCTAATCCCTTAAATGAGCCAACCTTTTCAATTCCTGGTTTTAAATGTTTCAACAAATATATTTTTAAATAAGAATATTATGTGGGTTTAAATTGTTTTTTACAATTTAATACAAAAAACAATTCTTAAAGTAATTACTTTTTAAAACTTTTGAGAATTCTATTGTAAGAATAGCGTATCTATTGATTGTATTTTGAAAAAAAAATTGTTTTATATTATTATTTTTTAAAATGTGAAAATGTCACAAAATTTTCTACCTAGGATTGTTAGCTAAATCTTTTGGTTCTTAATTATTTAGTATTTTAAAAATTTAATATTTTAAAAATGCTTGGCTTTGCATAAAATATGACAATTTAGAACATCTCATTAATGCCCTTGTTAAAACTTAAAATAAGATTACTATACAAAAATTTTATCAAAGTATTTAAATTTTAAATAAAATTTAAATATAATTAAAATGCTAAATTTTAAATTTTTTAAATTAAATTAATTTATTATAAAAACGTTGAAAAGATTTTCAATTATTATTTATGTTAAATAGCGGATTTAATCGGCCAAGTTGATCGTATTGCACAATCTATATATTATTATGTTTAATGTTTGTTTAACTTGGCAAATTGGTTTTGTTATTGCAACACAACTCAAATAATTTCATTTATGTATTACAGAGTATTTGATTGAAATTAAGAATTAAAAGTCAGCAATAGTTATCATATAGAGTCAAATATTGTCTGTATTTTCAGTTTTTATATCCTGTTCTCTTCAAATGATTAGTTATAATAAGTATTTCCTTTAAAACAAAAACCTTTACTTAAGGTTAAGAATTATTAATAGTGTATCAAAAAGTATAAGATTTTGGATTAATTATAGCGATAAGTTTTATCCCTAACAGCAATTACAATGAAATAATGTTTCTAGTTCACGGTTTTATCGAAATTGGTTAATATTTTTGATACAATTAAGACAAATTTCAAAAATAATAATTTTATCTGGAGATCGAAGTATTTTTGTTTTTTTTTGGTAATTTATATTAATGTTTATATATAGCAAAATAATATATTTTTATAGATGCAAAGTATGAGTGACTAATTTTATTTATTTTATGTTTTTAAACTAAGATTATATTTATTTTTAATAATTTTATTATGGTAATTTGCTATAATAACTAATTATAATTTATTTAATATTAACATAATAATGAAAATTTCTTAAAGCTGTAAACAAGTAACTAATGATCATAGTTAATTCCTAATTTATTTTAACAATTTTGAAATTTCTATTTTTGAGCTAAATCTTTGTCAACAGAATTTATTTTAAAAGCAAATATAATATTTTTTAAAAAACAGTTTTAGCAATTTTAATCTTTTGTAAGTTTAGTGTATATTTTAATTTTGATTTAGTTATATTCTATGCTAAAATTTAATAAACTTATTATTTTATAATATTTATTATTTTAACTATAATTTATTAAAATATAAGTTAAAGAATAATTGTGTTTTTATTTTATTAATTTACCAAAACAATCTAGTAAACTTTATATTAGGAATTTTTAAAGAAAAATCATTAAAAAACTCATAATTTTAAAAATTGGCATTTGCTTAGCAAAAAAGTTACCTTTCCCCTACGAATTGGCCACATTGTCATAAAATTATCCAATTTAAGTTTAGTTTAAATCCATATAGATTAGTTAAAATTGCACGTACAAGTACATTTATCGATAAATAACTTCAAAAGTATTTTTAAAGTTTTAGATAAGAAATTCTCATTTCATTCCCAATGGTTCGGCATATCTTTTGAATGACTTTTTTTTATATTATTGGCTATATTTGAGATTATATTTATTTTTATTTAAAAATTTATATATAATTTATAAAATTAAAATATACTTATAGTTTATAAAAGTATAATTTTTTATGCAATAAAAATAATTTTATTTGAAATTTATCGTTCAACATTTTAGATATATTGCAATAATAAAATTCAAAAGTTTTAAATTATTTTTATTGGAAAACTTATAAATATTTGAGTTTAAAAAGATTCTAAGATTTTTAAAATAAAACATTCAATTGAAATTTAAGTTTAAGCGTAACTTTACAATATTTATGATTTTAACTTTCTAGAAAATGAATTTTAAAAAATAATTTTAAACATAAGATATTTGAGAAATAGTTTTTATTTCTCGATCGAAACAAAAAATAAAATAAAAGTTGAAAATAGTATTTGGTTTAGAAAAATATATTGGAATATGTTGTAACAAAATATTTCTTTATTTTTATGGAATTTTGCTTATTATAAAATAAAACTGTTGTAAAAACAAAATGTTTCTTGAAATATTTTTTCTTATAATAATGCTTACAAGTTGGATAAGAATATTATTGTTTTTACAATATAGTGTATTAAATTGTCTTAATTGATTTTATTTGAATGTTTTGCAAAATAAAATAAACTTTTTAAATTGTTTGACAAAATCATACAAATATAGTATATTTTAAATTTTGAAAAACAAAGTTTAATATGCGTAATTTATTAAATATTAAAAACACAATTTATAAGTTATAATACTGTGGAATGCGGGGAACACGGTATTGCCAGTTAATCCTATTTGGAGCCGATTCCCACACATTCCAAATCAAAAGTATATGTATTGGTCGGGAAAGGATTCCCATCCTTCCCGTGCACTCGAATATCCGAATATGGTGTTGTTTGGTCAATCAGACACTGGACATCACATTAGTAACAATAAACATATTTCATAATAATTGGTTTGAATAGCGAATCAATTACTTTATTAAAACTATATAACAATAATTTTGCACAAAGTATACTGTAGCTTACAGTCAGTACTGATATAAATGAAATCTAGGAACAGAATGCATAACGAATCCTGAATATAATTCAGTTAAGGCTTAAATAGTCGTACATTGGGTTGACATCACTTTCGGATGACAAGACTTAGAAACAAGTCATTACTTTTAACTTTAACTTTAGACTAGTTAGACTTAGTTTTAATCTCAAACTTAAACTATAGGCTGGAATGAGTCTAATGGCATATGACATGTATTTTAACTGAAGGTTCTTTTATACCAGAAAAATATTTAGGACCATTATTTAAATTAATGTCGCCAAAATACCAATTCTTTAGTATATATACTATAATCAACTAAATTCATTTTACTAATTTAACTATAAAATAAAAAATTTAAATGTATTCTTTAAACAATAACACATTTTTAACTAATTATATATATTGAAAATATTTTTGAGAGAGAGGGAAAAAATGTAAGAAGGAGAAAGTAAAATTTGATAAATTTTGATAAATTTTTGCAAAAATTGAGTGATTCATTATTGTGCCTTTGTGTACAATTTCAAAGTATATATATTCAAGTTTTTTTTAACAAATATGGTTAAAATTTTTAAATATTTTTATTAAATATAACTTAATATTTTTAATTAATTAAAAAAATTATTTTTTAAATTAAACCTATAATTAAATTATTTTTAATAATTTAAAAATTAATATAAATAAAATACATATTTAACACCTATACCTTTATATCATAGTAAAAATTTTAATATAATTGCTGTTAAATAGCAAAAACATAACGAGATGCAACACTGAAAGTACATCTCAAATGCCACACGAATAAAACAATATATTATTTTAATAAATTTTGAAATTTTTTACACTATTTTTATTATTATTACTCAGAATAAATTAATAATTCTAGCCTTGGTTAAAATACCCGGTTTTGCAAGAAAAATCCTTAGTGCGTAAAAATTTAATATTTTATTGTAAAACATTATTAAATAAAAATATAGCTAATTAAAATAGTAAAATAACCTGTATAAAATTTGAATTAATTAAATAATAATCATTATATAAAATAAATAAATTAATAAAAATAATAGTTAACATAGACATGGACAAATATTTAAATAATTGCTAAAAGAAGAAGTTAATGTTTTTTTAATTAATTAATAATTAGAAGCAAATCATTATTTGTAGTTCATTATTTTTAGTTCACCGAAAAAAACTATATATTAAATTATATATTAAATAACTTTTGGTAAATGTTTTGAAAAGGTAAAAATTTTAAGTTTAAAGTTATTTAACTAAATATTAAAATATATATATAATTATTTTCAAATTTATTAATATTTTGTAACCAACCTGTTTTAAATTTTCAAATATATTTTCAATAAAATTATTAGTAATTTAATATTAATTTTAATTTATTTAATAAAATATTACACACTGTTATTTATTATTTATATAATTAACAAATATAAAAATTTTAAATATATTTCTAAAATTAATTTAAATAATTCAAATATTTAACAATTAGACTATTTTATTACAATTAAGTGTAAAAAATAGTAGCAGTTTAATAGCAAAAAATTAACGCGCGGCAACATCTGATTTCGCACACAGCTACTGTTAAAAAACAATTCTCAATAAAATAATATATTTAAAAGATTAGTATATAAATTTGCATGTTATTACTCCTAAACCTTCCCTCCTATAAATAAATATAAATTACATATATTTCATAACCAATTTTTAAAACGCATTTAAAAATAATTGCAAAATAGCATTGAAAGTTTTCCAGTTAATTAAACTAACAGGTAGGTTTTCTCTAGTTAACTGTACAATTGCTTGCTCTATATTTTCTACATTATTTATTGTTAATATTGTTTTGTATAAGCTTAATTGAACATTAACCAAAGTTTCATTGAACCTATGTTATGTGTATTTAAATAACATTAATTTTGAAATTATCTTAGTATTGTTTTATAATTTTATAGTAGATTTATTGACAAAGTTTTTTGATAAGTAGTTACGGTAATTATTACTTATTTTATTTTTTTATCATTATTGTTAACTATTTGTGTTATTCTTTTTTATATCATTTTCTAAAATTTTAAAATTACCTTTGATTTTTATAATATTGCAATTGATAGCAGTCCCAAAAAGCAAAAATAAAGCTCCCCCGACAAATGAAATTATACTTCTTTTAATGCGTATTTTAAACCAATTATGTAATAGTGATTTTAAATAATCCGCTCAAATTTTTTTAAAATCCTGTCTTTATAATTTCCATTTAAATTAGTTAATGTTGGCAACATTATTTGTCAATCTGTGCAAAAAATTAGAAAAAGTACAGTTAGAAAAAATTTTATAATTTGGCATTAAGTCATTTAAATTAATCGAAAAATTAAATTCGATTAATTGCGTCCAGATTCCAGCAAATATATATATGTTTTACTATGATGTTTCAATGTAAAGCCATGAAATGCTGATCCTGATAAAAATGGATGGTTTAATAAAGGTGAAATTTTTTCATTCATTTTTACATAGTTTAATAAAAATAAAATTGTAATTAATATTATTTTTATAATAATTATTTTTAATAATTAATGATAATTTTTCTATAAAATTTTAATTAAAATTAAATTTATAAAATAAATTCATTTATAATTAGTTTAACTAATAGAATTAATTTATATATATATTTATTTTATATTTTTTATTTTATAAGCATAAAGTAAATTTAGCTTATAACATATAACTTATAGCATAATTTATAGCATAACATATAACATATAGCTTAATATATAACTTTTTAACATATTTCTTAGTAACATATAAAATATTAAAAAGATTTGATGGGCAATAATACATTGGTAAAAAATATATTGGTAAATATATTTTTTTATAAATTATTAAACATAATATTATATTATTTAATTTTGCAATAATTACAATTTTTATATATTTTTGAATTACACCCATTAAATAAATTATGTTCTTTGTAAATAAATTTTCTAAATTTTACTCATAACTAGGCCTGGCGGTTTGTGGCTTGACTCGTGGCTTTCTAGATTGTAGTAGGTGGCTACTATATACACATTATTTGCGC
>JAQFXP010003287.1:0-12877 GCA_034693685.1 Belba bartosi | reverse complement strand
ATAATTGAAATATTTGATTGCAAAATTAAAGACTTTGCCCTCGTGGAACGCAAACTTTCTTTTTAAGAAATAATATAACTTATAGTCATTAATAAAAATTATAAAACAAAAGTTGCGTTCCACGAGAGCAAAGTCTTTAATTTTGCAATCAAATATTTCAATTATTATTTTCAATTACAAAAAATTGGTTTATATAAATATTTTATTTAATTATTAATACTGCTTTGATATATGTATGTGTTAGTAAAGAAATAATAAAAATATCTCATTTAGTTTGTCTGTAAACTAAGTTTAAAATTCATAAACTGTAAGAAGATATTGTATTTTTAAATGCGCATAACTTTTTTAATGTTTTAATTACAGAATTTTTTTTTGCACATTTGCCTATTATATCATTTGCTTTTATCATGATTTAAATGATTTTTAAAAATAAGCAACTTTATTAATCTTCAGACAAGTCCTTTTATAAATTAATATTTAGTTTGATATAACTAACTTTAGTAACAAATGTGCATGTCTTTAATACTTTGCATATGCAAAAATAAAATGTTTATAAAATTTATTACTAGCTTAATACTTTCTTAAATATTAAATTTAATAAAATACTAAATAGGCAATTCATTTAAGTTTATATTGTTAAAGTAAAACAATATAATATTTTATAACAACAGTATTTTACAAATTAATTATCTTAAACAATGTTTTTATTTATAATAAATTTTAAATCAATTATGGAAAAATTTTATTTAGACAAAATAACAATTTTCAATAAGTTAATTTATGTATATTAAATCAAATTATAATATTAATCATTTTATTGTTTAGTTTGTTTATTTTAATAAATTGTAGTTGCATTATTTTTATTGATTTTAATTATGTCAATTGCATTGGATTGAAACAAAATGACCGAATAAGTTAAAATAAAGCTGTAAATCTGAACAAATTAACAAGATCAATTAAAAATATAGTTTTATTTTAATATAAGATAACATTTAAAACAAATACCGATAAGAGTGAGGTTTTTCGCATCGGAATGAGTCCTTCGATAGAAAACCCAAACTTATTGTCAGTTCTAATAGACATGAATATAAGCGCTTCTCTAAAGCCCTGTTCTGAAAGCTTAGACTTTGAGACATCAATTGAGTCCAAAATTCGAAACAAATTCTCCGATTCCTCGTAAACCAAACCATTTATAATACAATTGGCGTTTAAAACAATAAGCGATTGCATAATAAAAGAAAACAAATATTCCATTGATTAATCCAGAGTAATTATTGCCAACAATTAATACATAAATTTGTATCATGATGAAAATTATTGATCGAAGATTTGAGTATAACTGTATCTAAAAATATATTTATAGCTTACCTATTATCAGGCTTCGGATTTTGTATCATTTTTTCTTTCGATTATGTCGTTCTTTTATTTTAGATTAGAAATAACGACTAGAAATTAATAAAATTTTATATTCTGACACAAAATGTTTATAAATTATAGCAAATTGATCCAAAAATCATCTGATGGCAGAAATCATCTTTAGATCATTACTAGTTGATCAGCTGATAATTGAATCAATTTGCTGTGATTAATAAACATTTTGTGGCAAAATATAAAATTTTATGAATTTTTAGTCATTATTTATAGTTTAAGATACCAGAACGACATAATCGAAATAAAAAATAAAACAAAATTCAAAGCCTGATTATTATTTTAAAAATCTTTACAAAACATTTGTTTATCTATAATAAAAAACAAGTTAAAACTTAAAATTTTACCCATTTCATTGAGGCATTCATATGTGTTATTTTATTTCGTGTTTTCAAATAGTGTCTACGTACATCTCTAATAGTCTGCGCACTTTTATCAGATTTAAGTTTTGAGCAACATAACTTTAAATCTTTGTAAATTGACAAAGACATTAACCAAGTAAAGAATGGTTGAAGCCATATTAGTGTCGATTTAAATACTGTCAATAGAATTAATTCAATCTTGATTAACCCCAACTTGTCGCTAATTGCAACGTCAAAAATTGTTGCTATTATTGGTAGAAATATATGCAAAATCCAAATTATTTTAAGTAGTCGTTTCAGCTTTTTGTCTATTTAAATAATTTTTACTTTGGTTTTTTTAAATTTTGTTTTATATTTGTAACAAGTTTTACTTACCTTTGATTCTGTATTGAACCAAATTACTAAGCAAATTGATACCATTTCTGTGTATGTACCAAATGTTAAAACTTGTTTCAAGTACATAAAAATAGCTGCAAATGCCCAAGGTAATATCTATGAATAATAAGCGGGAATTTACGTATTCACCGTTTGAATTACGCGTGTTGTCAAAGAATAAGGCAATAAAAGTCGAGACAATATGTAGTATAAAACCAACATAGCCATATATGTTCCAGAATAGACTGTAACCAATTGTGTTGTTATGTACAGTATGTAAACGTCACCAAAGGTTATGCCAATACATCTGTAATACCATAGCATTAGCTTTAGCCACATTTGTTTAGATTTGGGATTTGTTGTGAAGTAATTTATTTTTATAGCGTTTTATTCAAATTAATATAATTTTGTTTTTGTTTAAAGTTATTGATTTAGAAATTAATTTTAAAAATAAAATATTGAAAATCTAAATATTTTTTTAAATTAAATTATTTGAAAAAGATTACCAATAAATAAATGTTTTATTTGATTAAATAAATTTTATTTAAAAAAATTTTTAAACAAATAAAAAAACAAGTTTTTAAGTTTGCTAAATAAATAATTTATATTATTTAATTTAAAAATACAGTATTTTTAATTAAAAACATTAATTTAGTTATTTATTTACTCAATAAAATAAACAACTTTAAATAAATTAAAATTTTATTTGTGTTAAATATAAATTAATTTTTTTATTTATTAAATTATTTATTTAAATTTAAATTTTAAATTATATTGTGTTAGTAAAACAATAATATATAAAATAATTTGTTTAAGAGTATTTTTAAGCTAAACTAAAATTATTTATATATAAAAATTAATAAAATATCTACAAAATAAATATGCTCTTTTTATTAAATATTGGTATATAAGTTAATATAGTAATTTATTTTATAGGTTTCCATTTAACTTAATATAATTTTTATTTTGTTTAATGAAATTAGTATAGAAATTAATTTTAGAAATAAACTGTTGAAAATCTAAATATCCATAAACATTAATTTATTTAATTAATGTTGATCAAAATTGTTTTTAAAATATTTCCAATGAATAAATATTTTTACAAGTTTGCTAATTAAATAATATTTTAAATTAAAAGCATTACATTAAAGTCACTTGTTTACTCAATAAAATAAATATTAATAATAAAATATAAGAATATATAAATTTAAAATTTTTTATTTATTAATATATTTTGATTTAAATATAAATTTATATTGTTAGCTATTAAAATTTTGCATATAAATTATAATTTATTTATTTTTTATTATGTTAGTAAATTAATTTTAAATTAAATTGTGCTAGTATAATTTTGATAATTAAAATTTTTGTTTTATATTAAATTATAAATTGATATTGGTTTTTATAATTTTTATAAAATATTTTTAAGCTAAATTAAAATTACTTAAATAAAAAGATTAATAAAAATAAAAATGAATTTAAAAAATATTGAATTTAAAGCAAAGGTTAACATTTTAAATATTTTGGTACTGTCGTATCGGTGCAAAGACAAGACATGACAGTAAATTTGCTGGTGGCGATATTTGATCAATATTTTTTTTAATTAACAATGCGCCAAATTTATTATCAAATAAATGACTGACTTGATACATTATCTTGTTCATTCTTTCACGATCTAACTTACTTAGTATGTCATTTGGTTTTAAAAAAATAAAATTAATAAATTATAAGCCATTTGTCGTATTATAACTTTTATTTCCTTTAAGCATGTTAATGGCATCAGTTTGAAACAATATGACTGAATAAGTTAGAATAAAACTGTAAATCTGTAATATAATTGTCATTAAATTATTTATAAAAATAAATTTTATTATTTATAATTACTGCTAAGAGTGTAGTCGTTCGCATCGGAATGAGTCCTCCAATAGAAAACCCGAACTTATTGTCAGTTCTCATAGACATGAATATAAGCGCTTCTCTAAAGCCCTGTTCCGAAAGCTCAGTCTTTGAGACTTTAATTGTGTCCAAAGTTCGGAACAAATTCTCCGATTCCTCGTAAACTAAACCATTTATAACGCAATTGCCGTTCAATACAACAAATGCTTGAAATATAAACAAAATTAATATATCCTTGTTTGTTTCAGAATAATTGTTGCCAGCAACAAAAATGTAAATTTCCAACATGATAAAAATAATTGCTCGAATATTTGAGTGGATCTGAATCTAAGAATATTTTTTTAAAATTTGGAATGATTTTTATAATTATAAATATTTATTCTAAATATTAATTTATTATAATCTTACCAGACTCATATTAGAGTCAATATTAAGTATAATATCTCTTGCACTTAAATAATTCAAACGAACATCATAAATAGTTTCTGCTCGTTTATCCAGTTCTAATCTACGACGCCAAGTTTTTATTTTTATATAAATAGACAACGAAATGAGCCAGGTTATAAATGTTTGAATCCATATTAATTGAAGTTTAAAAATGTTGCCAATTACATATCTAAACTTGCTTGGTAAAATTGTTTTGTCCTTATAATAAATATCATATATAGGAAAAAATATTGAGAAAATTATAGAACATATCCAGATTGTTTTTATCAACCATTGAAGTTTTCTATCTAAAACATTTATTTATACATTTTATATGTTTGTTTGTTTTTATCAAAAATATTTTCATGCTAATTTTAATACCTTTTATTCTATACTTAATTAAAGTTTTACATAAATTAAATCCATATCTCTGTATATACCAAACATTTAATATAATTTCCAAAATAAACATAAATCCACAAATTACGATCGAATAATGTATAAAAGGCGGAGATGATTTTTTGAAATTTGTCACAGTAAATTTAAAATCAAGGTAGGTAGCTAAAATAATTGTGCCAAGGTGCAAAGCAAAACCAAAATAGCCATAGATATTCCAAAATTTATTGTATTGAATACAACCATTGCGTATCTGAACGCCACCAAACGTTATACCAATACATCTATAATAAACCAGTATAAATTTATAATAAAATTTATTCATGTTAAATGTTAGATAAGAATTTGTTTTTTAAACATAAGCAATTTTGATTTGTTTTTTATATTTTTTAAAATTTAGAAAATTTAATTTTTTAAATTTATGTAGATAATATATATTTTAAAATTACTATATTTGCATTATTATTATTATTGTAAATTTAACCTATTTAGTTTGGCAATATGTATTAATTTTATTATAAAATTGTTTCTACTGTTTATTATATTGATTAGAAAAATATTTTTATTTATTTTTATCCAATAACTTACAACTTTAAATAATTAAATTTATATTGATTTAAATAAGTAAACATTTATTTTAATTTATTTTATTCAAACAAATAATTTATCAAAATATAAATAAAACATATTACTTATGATATCTTTTAATAAAATCTTTTAAATATTAATCTAGAAAAATTTTTAAATATTGAATTTTTGCTAAAATAATACTAATCGCATTTATGTTATATATTTTTTAATGTTTATTGTTTATTAAATATTTATGTTGACACCAAAAACAATATATCTGCTAAATTTTACATGATGGATTTGTTAGTTGCAAATACATTCTTTTACTAAATTGTCCCCAAAATCTATCTAAGCATGTTAATAGCATCCGTTTATATCAAAATTATTGAATAGGTTAGAATAAAACTGCAAATCTGGAAATTTATAACAAAAACAATTAATTTATAATTCTTAAAATGTTAATAAAAATAGTCAGATTATTTTCATAATTCGACGCAGCTTTGTATTTACGTAATTTTATATTTCTGATAATTACAGTGGTAGTTGAAAAACTAGAATTAGAGATTTTTATTTTTAGCTTCAATTTTTGTTTTGTTTTGTTTATTGAGTTATATATTATTTATATATTGATTAATATCTTTAATCTCATATTTAATTAAATTTTTACACAAATAAAAACCATTTCTATGAATATACCAAACATTTAAAATAGACTCAAATGTAAACAAAATGCCAGAAATTGTAAATGAAATGAATAAGCATGCTAATTAATTATATACATTATACTCCGCTTATGATCATTACGTTGGTGCATGGTAAATTAAGTGATTATATCTAATGCATTAACAACACTATTTGCAACGTTTATTGCTTTGCATATTCAGTGATAATAACCGATTGTGATTATAAGCGAAGTGATTATAGCAGGAGTATACTGTAATTAATTTAGAATTTTATCAAAATAGTTAAAATTAATTAAACAATTTGTAGTACAAAACCAACATGGCCAGATCATAGTGCTATAGCAACTAAATATAGCACTATAAATAGATATATTCCAAAATAAACTGTAATGAATGCCGTTCTTACAGTATATGCTTCGATGCCAACAAAGGTTACTTTAATGCATCTACATGTATAGTATTATAAAATTAGCTTGGAATGTAACAAAAGTGTTTAAAATGTAACTTAGAGCATTTAAATTTATATTTATACAATTTATTGTGGTTTTAATTTTTTTTTCATTAAAATAAATTGCTAAAATAAAATTATTTTTGCAAGTTAATGTTTAATATATTTTGTTTTATTTTATTTGCTGATAATATTTTTTATTTTAATTAAATTAATTAATACAAATAATATACTAATTAATTTTTAATAAATAAACATTTTAATTAATTAATAATTTAATTTAAAAAATAAAATTGCTACATTATAATTAATTAATTTAAAACAACAAAAACTTTAATTTACAAAAATATAAAATTTTAAAAAATAAGATTAATAAGTTAAATACAAGTTTATATAACACTAATGTAAAACAAACTTTTAAATCAGCTAGGTTTATAATTAAACATTTTTCGGATAACAGTAAATGTATTTAAATAAATTAAAATATATAAGTCTTAACATTTTTTACTTTAAAATTTTCGCACAAATAATATCTAAGTTACCTCATTTGTGTTTTATATTTTAAAATGTTTATTATTTTGTTTTAATATATTATGTTAATAAGTTATATTTTCACATGCAAGGTCAATACATCTACTATATTCTACGTGATAGATTTGCTTACTCGCAAATGCATCTTGTAAGTAAATTGCAGCGAACATCTATCTATGCTTAAGCATGTTAATAGCATCGGTTTGAAACAAAATGACTGAATAGGTTAGAATAAAACTGTAAATCTAAAAAATATTTATATAAATTATTTATTTATATTTTATGTAAAAATCGTTTTGCAATAAATACCGATAAAAGTGTAGTCTTTCTCAATGGCATTAGTCCTCCGATAGAAAACCCGAACTTATTATCACTTCTCATAGACATGAATACAAGCGCTTCTCTAAAGCCCTGTTCCGAGAGCTCAGGCTTTGAGACACCAATTGAATCTAAAACTCGAAACAAATTCTCCGATTCCTCGTAAACCAAACCATTTATAATGCAATTGGCGTTCAAATCAATAAACGATTGTAACATAAAATAAATAAATATTCCCCTGATTGGATTAAATTTATTATAATCCTCCACCATAATTAATATGTAGATTTGCAACATGATAAAAATAATTGATCGAAAATTTGTTAGTAATTGTACCTAGAAAGCAATATTATAAATTTACTTTTTTTTGCAAAAACTAAATTAAAACTACCAATTTCATTTTTGAATCCATAGTCATAATAATATTTCTTATTTTTACATAACTCAAGCGAATATCTCTAACAGTTTGTGCTTGCTTATCCAATTCCAATCTCCAGCGCCACTGCATTAATTGTTTGTATAAGAAGAGTGACATTAGCCAGGTAGAAAATGGCTGAATCCATATTAATGGCAATTTAAATATAGCAAACAAATACCACCGTATTTTAATATCAACTTCGTTACATAAAATTGAATGAATTGTTGCCAATACTATTGGTTGTATTAGGAGAAATAGCCAGATTATTTTGATAATTCGAAGCAGTTTTGTATCTAAGTTTATATATTTGTTAAGTACAATGAGAATTTTTTTTAAACTAAAATAAAAACTTTTTTGATTTTAAAACAATATACTTGTAAATAGTTTTAAAAATTAATATATATATTATCAGTATCAATATATATTTATTTTATTTATACCTTTAATCTCATATTTAATCAAATTTTGACACAAATCAAAGCCATTTCTATGAATATACCAAACATTTAGAAACGACTCAAATGTGAACAAAATGCCAGAAATTGCAAACGAAATAAATACAAATGTTTGAGTTGTATATATTCGATTGTATTCCTTTAAATCAGTTATAATCGATAAAACAATTTGTAGTACAAAACCAACATGGCCATATATATTCCAGAAAAGACTGTAACGAATGCCGTCCTTATGTGCTTCGATGCCACCGAAGGTTATGCCAACACATCTATAATATCATAAAATTAGCTTGAGCCAAAAGTGTTCAAAATTTAATTTATTTAAATTTATATTTAATATTTCCATTATGGTTTAATTTTTTTATAATGCTTAGATTTAAATATTGCCAAGTTATTTTTACAGGTTATATTTTTGTTATATCTTGGTTTATTATATTTGCAAATAATATTTGTTTAATTTAATTAAATTACTTTATTATACAAATAATATATTAATTTATTTTATTTTTTGTAAATAAACATTTAAATTAAATTAAATAATTAATTTTTTTTACAAAATAATTTATTAATTTAAAACAACAAAATCTATAATTTACAGGAATATAAAATTTTAAAAATTAAATTAAATATGATAAAAGCCAAAAGTGTTTAAAATTTAACTTATTTAAACTTATACGTAATATTTCCATTGTGAGTTTAATTCTTTTTAAATTACATAAATTGCTAAAATAAAATAATTTTTGCAAGTTAAAATTTATTATACATTGTTTTATTATATTTGCTAATATTATTTATTTATTTAATTAAATTAATTAATTATACAACTAATTTATTATTTTATTTTTTACAAATAAACATTTAAATTAATTAATAAATTTAATTTTAAAAAATAAATTTTGTTACAAAAAAAATTAATAAATTCTAAACAAATAAAAACTGTAATTTACAAAAATATAAAATTTCAAAAATTAAAATCAATAAGGTAAAAGCAAGTCCACACAATTCTAATGTAAAACAAACTCTTAAATCAGCTAGGTTAATAATTAAACTTTTTTGAGATGACACTTGACTATGGACATTTAATATCTCATTATTCATACTATGCGTATAAATAGTTTTGCTTTTAATTGAGTCAATAAATCGATTAAATGTAATATAATTTTCAGTTTTTTGCGCATCGATTCCCGTCATATGAATGTATTTATAGCTAAAAATATAAAATTAATGTTAAAAATAAATTAATTTTTAAAAGTTTAGCTAGTTACAATTTTTTAAGCTTTGTTTTTAATTTATTGTCTAATGTTTTTCGCACTACATTACCACCAAGCAAATATATCCGACCCTCACTTGATTGATGCCATCGATAGTAGAAATAATGTTTAATTATTTTCAAAATATCATATTCTGAAGCAATTAAAACGTATTTTTGGTCTAAAATTTTTTTCATAGTTTTCGGTAGAAACATTTCATCAAAATTGATTCCATTTATTCTTGACTCGAGTTCAGGATATAACTGAAATATATATATATATTTATTTCAATAAAACTTGTTAACAGTTTTTATTAAATAACAGCAAGACTAAATAAATTGTATTATTTTTTAATTGTTTTCTTATTAATATACTGTATAAAATAATATTTAAAAAATAATTAATCTAATACTGTCGTCATGTAATTTTATAAACTAACAAGCTTATGTGCCTAGAGGTTACACCAGAATATTTTCAAAATTAATTTTAAACAAAAGCATATTGTATATAATGTGAAAAAACTAAATTAATTAAAATATTTTATATGCTATTCGCTTATACTTCATCTCTATTTGTGCATGTTTCTTCTGTGTGTGTGTGTGTGTGTGAATGCGATGCATAAAAACATACATGCACACATAGAGAAAGAACATATACAAAATACATATAAAATATTTTAATTAATTTAGTTTAAATTAACCAAGCAAAATTTAGAAAAACTCAATTAATTTTTTGATAGTATAAATAATGTATTTTTGTATAAAATTAATTTTAAAATATTCTTGTGTGATTTCTAGGCGCATAAGCTTGTAAATAATTATTATTAATACGCTTAAATTTTAGGCATTTTGATTTTTTTTTTTGTTATTTAAAAACAAATTAATTTATTATTAGGAAAAATTGCTTAACATATCAGTAAAAAAATCAAAAAATCAAATTAATTAAATAATTGTTATACAATGCGAATTAAAAGCAATTAACAATAAAAAAAATTTGGCGATTTGTGAACATGTATTTGATTATATTGTATATTTGTAGCTGCAACAAAATAAACGAATAAATTTTCTTATAGATATTAAAAACATTTTACTCTCAATTTGGGTGATATTCACTAATTATTTTATTTAACTAAACTTAAACATAACTACATTTAAAATAATAACTTATATAAGTTTATAATAAACATGTTAATCTCTTGTAATGGTTAATTGCTTTTGACTTGCACTGTATAGTTCAAGCCATACGTCAATCATCATTCTATAATTAGATGACTTTAAGTCCATTAAAGGAATGACATGATTATGATCGATGAGATCCTCAAACGAATCGATACTAATCTCAGACTTTGATCGCAATAACGCCTGAATGTCACTAAAGAACCACAAACGCAGAAAATATGTACAAATCAGCCAAAACGGGATTAACACATAATAGTGCGATGAGTTTAAATAATATGACGCTATTATACATAAAAACATAAATATATAATTAATATATTTATTATTTAATTATTAATTTCTACCAACTTACCTTGCCCCAATAACAAACCAAAATAGTCTATCATTATAGACAAACATTTATTTTTAATTTCATTTTGTTTCAAGAATTTATAGTTTAGTGTTAAATATAAAATATATGAAACTAGTATTAAAGTCCAGATTTTGTAGTCAAATACATAAAATATTTTCAAAATACTGTCCGGTTTATACGCCGGGACAGTTAATATTGATAAATGTCTGTTTGTCGGCAATAGTGGACTAAATTCTGCGATTGGCTGTCGATCGATGCTTAGCGAAAAGTAATGCAGTATTAGATCTGAAGACTTAATGTTTTATATAAAAAGTGTTTTATATTTAAATTAATTTTAAAAATAATTTTTTACTGACATTGTTGGCAAACAAGCTTAGTATTCCTCTCCAATTATTATTTTTATCTATATAACCGCCAAAATTATCCCGGGATACAACAAAGCTTATACTATTAAAAAAATTGAAACTTTATTTAAATAAAAAGTTTAAAAAATTACTAAAATAGAAAAATATTTAATTTACCTTAAACATAGTTGCGTCGAAAGAAGCTTGATCATGTATAAGTAAATACTACAATAATATATAATTTTCTCAAATTCAACAACCTGTTATACATTAGTTTAAATTAATTTTTTATTAGCAATAAAAATTTTTAAATTAAATTTTAAAATAAAAATATTTTTAAATACTTCGGACGGATAAATAGCGACGCGAATGTGATAAATGGGTTTATCAATGTATGATATATTTGTATTTTTAATCCATTTCATGCAAAAATGTTCAAATTCTTTTTGTACAAGAGACATTTTATTGCTTATTTAAATAATAAAAATAAGAATAACATATTTGTAAAAATAAAATTTTTTATATTTAATTATATATAACTTCCATTATAAATAAACTAGTTGTTATTATAAACCTTGCAATTTTAAACGTTGCAATTAGTTATTTATTAATTATTTTTAAATATTTTAAAAACTGTTTAAACAAAAATTAGTTGCAAAAAGTATATTTATTACATATTTATAAAATATAAATTATATTATTAATTATTATTAATTAATCTTAAAATAATTATGTTGGTATATAAAAATATGTTTACAACAAAGCTCAATTTTTTATTTAACATGATATACTTGTACATTATTATTAATATAAATATAACTGATCAGAAAAGTAATTGAAAATATTTTAACACAAAAAATAATAACATATTTATTATAAATATTTAAACTTTTCTTCTAAAAAAAAGCTATATTATACGCAATAAATATAGTAATTATAAAAGTGTTTAACAGCATTTAATTCTTACATTTACAATTATCACGCTAAATTTATTTGACCATCATTTGTCTAGCAGACATTTAAATTAAGTTGCTTTGTTATTTATGTCATGCTTACTTTAGCATATAATTATTGATGCATATATTTTTATTATATAAAATATCTTTTTTGTTCTTATTGATTGTAAATATATATCATGTTATTTTAACGAAAATTATATTTTAATAAATAAAATTTTATTAATAAAATAAAAAATTAATTAATAATTATATAATGCGGCAGATTACAATTGATCAATTTTAGTAACGAGTTAAAATAGTGTTTAAAATATATAAATATAAAGTAAATCAAAATAAAGGGAAAAATCTTTTACTACTTAAAGTATTAAAACTTTAATTAAATAATTAATTGTTTATTAAATAAAAGCTGTGTACAGTAACACCTCTCTAAAATCACACTGTATAATTTCACAAACTGCTTAATTTCACATATAATTATATCCCCATTT